>CM030835.1:18791098-18963598 GCA_018105865.1 Metaphire vulgaris
GCATGAAAACGCTGCAGACTTTTAGATGTCCAGCTCTCCCATTCCACTTAAGATAGCTGGAATCCTCTTTAATGTACGTATCTCCTTTTATATCCACGTGCGTTGGTTTCGCCGCTGCTGATTGGTCAAAGGGCATCGGTCAGCCACCTTAGTCTCTCCTTATTCCTTATCCTACATGTCAGCCAATGCCAGTCAACTCTTACATATAGTGAACAACGATTATAATCTTTGTCTATGCATACAGTTTATTTTAATTGGACCATGACGAAGAGTAACCCTATATTATATATTAAATAGCTTTTCAGTTTAACGTACGAATGCTGTCACTGATTACCTTGAATTCGGTGAGGAACGAGATTAAAGAATTTAGATAAATGACTGAGATAAAACAGAGACCCTATAGAGCAGTTGATGCTTTTGCATGACTGAATTTCAAAATTTTGAGTTTTAGAGTCGATTTTTAAAAGCAAAAATGAAGACCAAACGGAAAAGAGTCAGAAGATAATATTAATTAACTAGGTCTAGCATAACGTAGGCTTTCATTTATTCTTTTACTCGGCGTACTCATTCAGTTAGCATAACAGCGATTGTCTGACTTATAGAAATTCCGGAAGAATATTGTCAGTTTGATTCTTTCAATCCTCAATGCTCGAATGATGAAGTGATCATCATGCAGAGTGCTGTCTACGGAAGGATGCGCATTGGAAGATGCGTCGAAGCCGAAGAGGTCGACAAACTGGGAGGGGACCCTCAAATTCTCGGATGCTTCGTTGACGTTCTTTCTCTTTTGGACTCAAAATGCTCTGGAAAACCCAAATGCGAAATACGCGTTTCGGATTTCTCAAAGAAAAATCGTCAGCCATGTTTTCCTGGTTTAACTAAGTATTTGGAAGCAAGTTATGAATGCATCAAAGGTAAGTCGAATGCATCAAAGGGTAAGGTCGTATCTAGGGCGCCAAGATCTAAAATTGCCATTTTTACCAAAAAAATTTTCATATTTCATTTAAGTTCAAAACGGCTTATGGAACAAATTGATTAAATTGTTTCATATCATCTAATTCAAACTGTAGTAGTGCAATTGCTTTTACTATTTTACTCTGTGTAGCCCTTTGCGAATCCGTTTCTGTGACTTTGATAATAATATGCCCTATATTTGTAAATTTTATTCGATGCTAAGTTTTCGCTCATTTTATCAGATTCATATTTCAATTTTTTGTTGTTAAAAACGTTAAAATTGCGCAACTTGCCGACAAAATATTTCTCGCACGCCCACCCTCTGATGCAATGAATTGTTAAACTACGATAAATCTAATCGTCGTTGATTTGTCAACGTTGCAAGACGAAAGGCGATCGTGCATCTTAACAGTGTCAGATAAGGAGTTCCAGTCCATGTTGATATTTCAACTTTCAGTTACCTCCTCCCATAATTACGTCAAAAACTTTTCTGATCGATGAACGACGTCTCGATGATGCCGTGGAGTGTCAGTTGATTTTCCATTATAATAAGTAGGCCAGAAACTAGTTTTTGATTATTTGTAAAAAGTCTGTCTCTCTCTTGATTTCAACAACGCCAAACCCCTCCCGTTGAATCTCAGACTATGCCAGACAACAGCGTAATCATCTAACTAGAATAGTTAATATTTGCTAATAATTTAGAATATAAATAAAATATATAAACGTGGATAACATCGTGGATAGAACTGCGAGAAGGAACATATCCACGTGTGCAGTTGGATCACGGCGAGAAAAACCACAACTGGTTTGCATACATCGGCTGGCAAAACTTTCAATCTGAAATATTTTCTCAACCATCAGACTGAAAGAGCAGAGGATGAGGCAGAATTCATATCAAATTTTTGAAATTCAAAGGTTAGTTTTACAACAGTGTCGGGCGTTTTTCTGCTAATAAAACTATATAAATTTTACCAATAGAAAGATTTATAGCAAAAGTTGGACAAAAATGATGATGCAATTTTAATCGGTTGAGATTTAACGATAGCATCTTGAAACAGTCCAGATTGTTTACAATGGACAGTATATAATTGCTCGGCATTTACACTGAATTACTGCAAAATAAAGTTACGTGGATAGAGAATGAATTGAGTATTTGCAGTTAATATGAAAAAAGTATCGGCTGGCCGAGATTAAGTACAGGATGATGCTTCAAGTTCTTGGAAACCTAAAATACGTGCAGTATAAACGCCTTGCAGCAAAGGAAACAGAACAAGTAGATTTAACATAGTTGATAGCAAAATGAAGTTACAAATGAATGAGTATTGTACACTGAGATTAATTCCTTTATCCTCTTTCACAGATTCCACTTGTACAATAATTCCTTTATCCTCTTTCACTTCGAATAGCAAGATTATATTTTTTAATAAGTGACTGAATAAATTTGTTGGCTTCGTAATCATTGCAGCTGTTGGTTGTTCTGACATTGTTCCGTCTGAAGACAATTGGTTAAAGAGAAGAGATGACGTTATAGTCATCGGCTGTTATTCCAGTCGTCAAACATGGCAGCTCAACTGCATCAATGGGAAATGGGTTGGGGCGATTGGAAACTGTTCAAAAGGTCGCTATTTGAAATGCGTTTAGTTTTATTAAAATTGATATCTCATTCAAATTAATTTAACATTGCCATAGTCATATCTCTCAACGTACGCGTGATGACCGATTTCATTACTGGGTAATCGTATAAGACATTCAAATGTAGCTCTCAGATTTGTTGCAGAAATGTCAAAATCCGAACAAGTGCGAAATTCTGACGAAGAGCCAAAGTTATCGGGAAAAGCTGAAGGTCAGCGTTCCCATTTATCGTATTTTAAGTCGTAAATCTGAATAAACTTGTCGCTGGCTATGATCTAAATGGAGATATCATAAACATTATTAAATGAATCCAATAGATATATATTTGAGCTTCATCGATTTCTATGAAGTTATAATATTCTCCACTTTGTTTAAAATCGCCTTCCATATAACTACAGCAACATTAGCTAAGACTATTAATACTGCTTGTGTAAATGATATTCCTATTGATACTGATAATGCAGGTTATGTAATTATGGTAATTATATGTAGAACCTTCTGTTGTTAATTTCAGTTCTGGCGATTGTTTCTATTTGTGGATTTACTCTGGCAATCTGCTTCGTAATAGTGTGCATTGGAGCTTTATGTCTTCGAAGGTAGGTCATCGCAAATCCATCAAAATGCTCTGAGTGCGTTTCAAAGCAATTGTGCAATATCCACTGAAAAATATGTACTTTTATATTTGCAAACCAGAATACGTTTTCACCTTCCTCCCGTAGTGTTGATTAAGAAACACTTGAAAATGAAATAACTGAATAAATAATTTGATGGCTTTAAGGTGCGTTCTGACATCGCAAAGGTCGAATGATTAATCATCAATGGCTCTGTTACATTATTCAGGTATTACATTCAGAACAAGGCAAAGAGCGACTACAGAACATTGAACTACGAGAGTGACTTTGGCAGATCAAAGGATTTGAGTGGTCAGAAGACATCATCTGCCTTTCCAACCCATCGTACAGGAGACGCTGTCAGTGGGTCATTGGCCCACCAGTTGCCTGCATACTCCGTCTTTCTTGGCCAAGATGGCACCGAAAGTAGAGACAAAATGGTGCAGAATAATGACATTTTGTTTACTAATGGCTAGAAATGTATATTCGCTAATGGTCAAGCGCTCATTGAAATGTTTCTTTTAAAAGTTACATGTCCGATTAACTTTGAGTGTCTCTGTATTATATTTGATTGGTAGGCCTATTTGACTTTTGTTGATATTTATCGCAAATCTTGAATAGACCTACTCATAATAATTGAATTTTATGTTGACATTTTATCTGTTCTATAGAAGCTATCGATCTCGTATTTCTTCAACTAAGTATCGAAGCCTTGTACTATTTAGTCTCGATTGCTAAAGTTAAAGTTGGTGCTTCTAGCCAAAATATCTATAATTTAGTCTAGCTAGCTATCTAGCGAATGTTTTCGCCGCTATTGTATCCAGCCAAATTACTACACGATCGCCTGCGAAGTGAATCAGTTGAAGACCGTCGTCTTCTAGCTTGGTTATTGGACAGAACTCCACAACAAATTACAATCAATTCAAAATGCAAAAGCCCGAGCAGTAACCATGGGCGTCCGCAGAAATTTTTCCAGGGGGGTGCAAAACAGGGTCTTGTTACGAAAGAAATTAAAAAAATTCCAGGGGGATGCAAAACAAGGTTTTGTGACGAAAGAAACAAGTAATTTTATTTTTCATAACTCCACATTTTTTCCAGGGGGTGCAATTGCACCCCCATGCACCCCCCTCCGGACGCCCATGGCAGTAACCAAATCACCAAAGATCTGCCATATTTCACCTGTACTGAAGTCACTGCACTGGCTTAAAATATCCGAACGCATCCAGTACAAGATAATAACGTTTACTTACAGTTCATTTCATTCGTCAAAACCGGTCTACTTTCGAAAATTCTTAACGCCTCAGCCTCCCCGACCTACACGATCGTCATCTCATCTCACATTCTCACTCCCGTTAAATCAATCAAGTCTCAAAATCTGCAACCGCACTTTCTCATACGCCTCAGACGAACTTTGGATCTCAATTTCAGCTTCCATCCGCAACCTACGCCATGGTCAAACAACAAGCACTGATTCCTTCTCCCCTCTAATTCCTGCATTGTTTTCTCAAGCCTTCAGGTCTAGACTTAAAATCATCATATTCCAAAAGTCAATTCCTCCATAGCTATAGCAACCTGACTCGCCGCCTCATGGATACACTGACCTTTGTCCCATCGACAATCCACCTTGCCCATTGCTATTTCAAGAATGATTAAGCGCTACTGCTTTATTACCCCAAAGCGCTATATAAATGTGCGAAATTTTACTTATTTTCTTACTTGTTTGAATCTCTCCACACGGGCATTTATCGAAGGATGCAGCTTTCCATTTGTGGACTGTGGCGGCGAAGGGGGTCCCTGTCCGGTGCAAAACTGATTAATTAACGACCAAGTGCGATGAGGAAGATTGAAGACCGGAAGTCGGATAGCAGGGTCAAGCCAAAGGCCTTATTGACCACATCGGCCGATCTCCAGACTTCTTTCCATCTGTCCTTGGTGCATAATGGGGTCCGATCCAGCCAAATTGGATTTCGAGAGATGAGGTGAACGTTGAATGATGAGATGGTTGAAAACGTTCGCATTTAATGGCCATTCCTTGTGGGCTTTATTTTGCAGATGAGGCTGTTCTCGGCTTCAGCTCGTCTCATGGATGGCGGGGGATGTTTGACAAGACTGGTACTCAGTGAGTTTGCGTTGAACGCATTGTTCCAGTGATGATGCGCTGATGGCATTCAGATGGGCGTCAAGAGCTTGTCAAGAAAAACAAGCTGATCTCGACCACTTTTTAGGCGAGCAAGAAAAAATGTGGTCGAGATCAGCTAACACGGCAAGTCTTGACGCAAGGCGCCAGTGCAAGTCTACGAAGTGTAATCGCAACCGATCCCCATGAAGTATCGTTTAGTGACTAACATCTTTATGCAAACAGCATCAGTAACAAAAGTAGTAACGTTGGTCTCTTTTTTCAAATATATTTATTATTATTATTATTTATTATTATTATTATTATTATTATTATTATTATTATTATTATTATTAGGGTTATTAGTATAAGTAGATCTAATTTTTAGTAGTAGTAGTAGTAGTAGTAGTAGTAGTAGTAGTAGTAGTAGGCCTAGTAGTAGTAGCAGTAGCTTTTGTAGGAAGCGAATGTTTATGTTATGTTCTGTTCTTTAGCCATCCTCGATGCGAGGTTGGGCTACACAATGTATCACATCTCTCCATGTCTATTGTTCTTCTGTTTTCCGAATCATGTTTTGAAACGAGAGTCCAGTCCATGTTGTCATGTTATCTAGCCAGGTTGTTCTTGGGTCTGTTATAGATAATTATAATTGTGCTTTCGAGGTACTTTTTAGCTGCTACGTCCAAAAAAACGGAGAGTTGGTTAGTTTTGACATTGTCTTATAGTTGCTGAAGATAAAGAATTATAAGAAAGTCAGTTAATCCTAAGACAACTGAAGCAATATGTCACTTATCTGATAAAGGGTCGATACTGCTGTATTTCATGAAATATTGCCATTAATCCACTCTTGTTATTCATTATGACAATAAATATTCGCGTTCATTTTGTTACTTGCCATTAACTTTAAAATGTACAATTATCAAGATTTGACAAACCAATTTAGGCTAAACATGACGTTTGATACCAAACATTATAAATGCAGTAGATATCAACTTCATCGGATTGTTTTATCTGCGTGTGCAGAAAATTCGGATGATTTTGAGACGGTCCCTGATCTGTTTGCATGTGTGGACTTTGGATGAGGTATCATGCATGCGCATCAATGTGCTTTTGTATTTATGCGCCATCTCCCCGCATTTAGTCGCAATTAACCGGCTCTGTGCTTAGACAAAAAACGCTGCGCAGGAAATGATTTGATAAATTTCTGTTCTGTCATAATTGGATTAGTTATTTCGTACTAAGGCGTCGTTTGTTTGAAATATAAGCTCATAGATCACTTGTGCACCGCGAAGATTCAAGTATCAAGTCTTCATTTCAATAGAAGGAGGTTTTGAGTGAAGACATTAGGATATGGAGAATGCCGACTGGACAATTTTTCTTTGCTGGATGATATTCCCGACAGCTATGAGCTTGTCTTCCACCAATGGAATCGATTCAACGAAGGGTTACTACAGTATAATGATCATGCTGCTGTATAGCATACATTAATTATGCAAAGAGCGACTAAACTTTGTTGTCAAACTATCTTCCATTGTAAACTTTCACATTGATCTCAGGTGTTTATATTGTATAATGCACAGTAAAATAAGTGGAAAGCTATTTTTCAGAAGCAAAGACACCTTTAGAACGCATTAGCGAGGATTAGCGAGGAAATTCCGTTGAAACGTTTGGTAGGCCTATAAGCCTATATATGGAAGAACCGATTAACTCTTCGATATTTAAATTACATGGTTGTTAAAATTCTGGTGACAAACATCTGATTTCATTAAGTTTTTAAAACGCAGCGCAAAGAACAGTTCCGCTTCGCATCGCAGTGCAGTGCAGGATAATACTAATCTAATACCTATACCTAATACCCAATCATTGAATTCATGCTGAACAACATTTCAATGATGTACATACGCCACCTAGCCAAGCTCTGCGACACGTAATAATTAGGCCTATGTACATTAAAATCACGCAACTGTGGCCATTTGTGACGCTGTACACGTTTTTTGTGTACGTTAAAATGTACGTTAAAATTGCGCAACTTCCTCAAGCTACGAACAATTGTTACCAATAGCAACGTCGTCTTCGAACATCGCCCACCAACGCATCGCGACGTAAGGACTAAACGGTCTAAATCGTCTACCAATAGTCAACCAATCAGAACGCTTGAAGGTAACAGAGAGAGAGAGACATACAGATAAGGATCTTAATATTATAGATGATTATTGTGTAACACATCACTACCATCAACAAGTTCTCTGTCTTTAAACAGTTTCGGGGCTCCATTGTTTCCATTAGGCCTACTTTCTGCATCTTGCCTCTTCTTTGACTTCTGCATAGGTTTTGTAAATCTGTGCATCTGTTTTCAACATCCAGTCCAATGGCATTCTCTTGGGTCTTCTTTTTGTCTTTCTTCTTGAAATACCTCCCTCCATTGTTACTCTAGTCTCTAAGGTAATGTTTCTCCTCTTTGCACATGTCCAATCCAGTTTCTCTACCTTCTTTTGATGGTGTCAATGATCGATCCTTTTTCTCCTGCCATCTCTTCGCTTGATTTCTTGTCTGTCCAATTCATCGTTTCCACCTTACTTCATAGCCGCACTTCAAATGCTTCCAGCTTTTGTGTGTGCTTTTCCTGAAGAGTCCAAGTTTCTGAAACAAAGGATCACACTCCTTACCAACGCTTATATCAGTCCATGTGTACGAATGCTGTCATGGATAGTTTGCAATTCGTTGACGTTCAGTAGTAGAGAATATAAAGAGATGATATAAAAAATGGTGACTCTTGTGTAGCTGAGCCTTTTGCAGTGATGCTAAGGACTGAATTTCAAGATTATTTTAAAGTAGAATATTGTCAAAACTAATGAACAGAAAACGAAAAAGAGTCAAAATAAAACATTAGACTATTTACTATTTAGTTTGCAAAGCACATGGCTTCATTTAACCTTTTACTCAACGAACGCATTCATTTAACACAGCCGCGATTGTCTGATTTATAGAAATTCCGGAAGAATATTGTCAGTTTGATTCTTTCAATCCTCAATGCCCGAATGATGAAGTGATCATCATGCAGAGTGCTGTCTACGGAAGGATGCGCATTGGAAGATGCATTGAAGCCAAAGAGGTCGAAGATATTGGAGATGGTCCCAGGCAACTCGCATGTTCCGTCAATGTTCTTTCTCTTTTGGACACAAAATGCTCTGGAAAATCCAACTGCGAAATACGCGTTTCGGATTTCTCAAAGGAACATCGTCAGCCATGTTTTTCTAGTTTAAAGATGTATATGGAAGCTAGCTATAAATGCATCAAAAGTATGTTGTTTTTGCACTTCTTGTTTTTAAATACTCTTGCAATTTTCTGTACTATAGGAGTTAGCGTAGCAATTGACAGACCCATTTCTGTGAACTAGTTAATAATCAAAACAAAGATGACTAATATTTACTCGATCCTTAATTTTCACTCATGTTTTCAAAAAAATCATATTTCAATGCTCTGCAGTTGCCGACAAAATATTTCTCCCAGATGATGCAAATCGATAAATCTAATCAGTTGATTTGTAGTTGCAGACGGAAGGCGATCGTGCATCTTAACAGTGTCTGGAGTTCCAGTCCATGTTGATATTTCGAAGAGTTTCTGTGGAACGACGTCTCAACCGTGGACAATTGAGGCTCCCAAGGGCCAGAAACTTCTCGTTTCTCTCCTTGATTTGACGCCATCGGAATCTCAGACTGCAGACAACAGCCAATGTCAACAGCGTGGATACATCGTGGATAGAACTGCGAGAAGGAACATCTCCATGTGTGCAGTTGGATCACGGCGAGAGAAGCAATTGCATACATCGGCTGGCAATTCAATCGAAGCATTTCTCAACCATCAGACTGACAGCGCAGAGGATGAGGAAGAATTTCCCAAGTTCTTGAAATTCGAAGGTTAGTGCTACAACAGTATTGGGTCTTTCAGCAGTAGGCCTTTATCTATTTTACAAATTAAAAGAGGAAACGAAATAGGCCTAATTGCAATTTTCAGTAGATTTAACATAGTTGAAACTCAGATTGTTTTAATTATATTATTTCTCAGCTCTATAATTACGCAAAATAAAGTTACAGAGAAAGAATGAGTATTTGCTTAATATGAAAAAGTACCGAGATTAAGTACAGGACGATACTTCATGGAAAACAAAATACGTGCGAATAGACGCCTTGCAATCGGACAGAGCAACAGATAGCTCAACTTGTACAGTAATTCCTACTGTAAAGAATGCGAAAGTGCAAGAAAGCAGAAATCGTGTCATAAAACCAAAGATGTTCCTGCACTCTTATCACTTAACCAACTAACACAATAAGATGGGTAGTTTTAAATAAGTCTCCTTGAACTGTATTCGTTAGGAAGAACACGGCATAGCCTAGAAAAGACACGAACATTCTAATACAGAATTGTTTTTCAGTGACAAATTTTGACGCTTTCATTGCAAAAGAACAATAATTGTGAGAGGAAAATGCGATTCCTTCCAAAATCTCTGAACTCTTTTTGAGTTTTTTCCATCTGCAGTACTGTATCATGTAGGTGTAGGTGGAGCATCCGCATTGAGAATCAACCTGTATAACGACAGTGTTACCCATGCAGACATAACTTATCAGCTTCAATATAACAAATGACCTTCTGAAGGGAAATATTTACTTTTATTGGCCACTTAGATACTATGCCTACAAAAGTATGTTATAATATATCTTCCTCTTCAGAATTTTGCGTAATCCACTTTTGCCATTTATTATCTTTCTTAGCAATGTTATATTTTATAATAAGTGACTGAATAAATTTGTTGGCTTCGTAATAATTGCAGCTGTTGGTTGTTCTGACATTGTTCCGTCTGAAGACAATTGGTTAAAGAGAAGAGATGACGTTATAGTCATCGGCTGTTATTCCAGTCGTCAAACATGGCAGCTCAACTGCATCAATGGGAAATGGGTTGGGGCGATTGGAAACTGTTCGAAAGGTTGCTGTTTGGAATGCGTTTAGTTCAATCAAAATTTATATTTCACAGATAGCCATGTGCTGGTTTATAGCATGGGATTGGTTGGGTTGGATTGGATTTGGTTTGGTCGCATTTTACCATATTTATGGTGGGTTGGGTTGGGTGAGAAAATAAGCTATAGTCTAAGAAATTGCAATGTATTACGGAGGTTTGGGTTGGGTCGCGTCACGCTATTACAGGCATGTGTGGGTTGGAGATTTGATGGATTGGGTTCTAAAAATGGACCCTTGGACATCTCTGAATTGTCTCAATCAAATTAATTTATGCGTGACATAAATAATAATATATTTCTGACAAGTCTACGTACGCACGATGGTCGATTTCTCATTCCTGGCAAAAATACATTTAGTACTGAACGTGTTGCAGAAATGGAAAAATCCGAACAAGTGCGAAATTCTGACGAAGAACCGAAGCTATCTGGAAAAGCTGAAGGTCAGCTTTCCATTTATAGAATTTTAAGTCGTAAATCAGAATAAACAATTCGCAAGCGATTATCTAAATTGAGATATTACAAATAATATTAGATGAATCCAATTTAAAGCATAATTTCAGCTTCATCGATTTCTACGCAGTTATGATATTTTTGTCTTCATTAAAATCGCCTCTCATATAGCCACTTTTGCAAATACAACAGCATCATCAACAACAACAACAGCGAGAAAAATAACGACTAATATTGCAACAACAACAACAACAACTTCTACTACTACTACTACTACTACTACTACTACTACTACTACTACTACTACTACTACTACTACTACTACTACTACTACTACTACTACTACTACTACTACTACTAATAGGCTACTACGAATACTACTGCTCATATTGCTACTGCTACTGATAATGTAGATCATGTAGTTATGGTAATTATAAGTAAAACGTTCTATTGTTCAATTTCAGTTTTGGCGATTGTTTCTATTTGTGGATTTACTCTGGCAATCTGCTTCATAATAGTGTGCATTGGCGCATTATGTCTTCGGAGGTAGGTCGTCTCATATCCATCAAATGCTCTGAGTGTAATATCCTCTGGGAAATGTTTACTTTTGTATCTGCAATCCACAGTGCTTATTCACCCTCTGTAGTGCTGATTAAGAAACAAATGAAAAGTAAATAATTGAATATATATACTTACTGTAGATGGCCTCAAGATGTGTTCCGATTATCGTAAAAGTTGAATGATTAATAGCTCTGTTGTATTGTTCAGGTATTACATTCAGAACAAAGCAAAGAGCGACTACAGAACATTGAACTATGAGAGTGACTTTGGCAGATCAAAGGAGTTGAGTGGTCAGAAGACATCATCTGCCTTTCCAACCCATCGTACAGAAGACGCTGTCAGTGGGTCATTGGCCCATCAGTTGCCTGCATATTCCCTCTACATTGGCCAAGATAGCGCCGAAAGTGACAAGATGACATAGAGACAAGATGGTGCAGAATAATGACATTTTGCTTACTAATGGCTAAAAAAAGTATACGCGCCAATGAATATGCGGTCATTGAAATATTTCTTTTGCCAATGTTTCTGCATGTTTGGTCGATAAAGTAATTATAGCAATATTTTTATATTTCTCTCCGATCCTTAGTACCATTATTAATTGAACTTTAAGTCAGCATTCTATCTCTCTGACGAAGGCTGATATCCTCGGACTTTTTGAACTAATGTAGCAATGTAATCTCGAATTCTCGATTGCTAATATTGACGTTTAGTGATTCTCTACAAATGTATAAAATATGGCGACGAACATCTTTTTGCAGGCGCAGCAACAGAAGTAGTAGTAGTTTTACTGGTGGTAGTAGTGAAGGCAGAAGAAGCAGCAGCAGTAGCAGTAGTAGTAATAGTAGTAGTAGTAGTAGTAGTAGTAGTAGTAGTAGTAGTAGTAGTAGTAGTAGTAGCAGCAGCAGTAGTAGTAGCAGTACTACTAGTAACTGTATTAATTATTGTAAAAGTAATAGTAGCAGCAGCATTAGTAGTAATAGCAGTGGTAGTGATACTAGTAGCAGTAGCAGCAGTAGTAGTAGAAGCTACAGCAACAGCAGCAGCAGCAGTAGTAGTAGTAGTAGTACTGGTATTGGTAGTAGTAGTAGCAGTAGTAGTAGTAGTCGTAGTAGTCGTAGTAGTAGTAGTAGTAGTAGTAGTAGTAGTAGTAGTAGTAGTAGTAGTTGCAGTGCCAGTGTTTTGTAGGAATCGAATAATTTTTTGTGCTAGACAACTATTACTAGTGTCTACTATTACTAAGGATCTGTGTCAGATTTTTTGACATAGAGTGCTTGCGACGGTGCAAATCACAGATAAATGGTTAATTGTGACATTGTCTTTAGTCGCTGAAGTCTGAAGGAAAAATAAAATACCATTATTCCCCAAAATGACGCCAATTAATGCTAAGACCATTGAAGCTGTGTGCCATGCATTTAAAGGTCCTTTTTTTTTTTGTGTATTGCCGTTAATTCGTTCCGAATAATTATTAGTGCAATAAGGATGTGCGTCCATTTTATTTTTAGGAGTAATATTGAAATTAACAATAAGTATTATCAACTTTGACAAAACCATTTCAGGCATAAAGTTTGATCTTATAATTTTGATGATTTAAAATATATGAAATAATATCATCTTCATCAAAGTGTCTTTTTGCTAGGCTTGTGCATAAAATTTGGATAGTTCTGAGACGGTCCCTGATCTCTTTGCATGTATTCAACCTTAGAAGCAGGATCGATTACACCATGCCATTGTGCTTTAGTATTTATGCGCCGTTTTCATTCACTCAGTCTCAATTATTCAGCCCCGTGATTAGACAAAACTATGCACAGGAAAGAATTTGACGCATTTTCTGTTCTAGCAAAGTGTGTTTTAAAACAGCAATCGTTATTTCGTTCGGATAAAACTCACTTTGAAGCCTAAAATTCACTTTTGCACCGCAAAAAATCAAGCGTCTAATCTGCATTTCAATAGACGGAGGAGGTTTTAAGAGACACCATTAGAATGGAGAATGCTGACTTGACGATTTTTCTTTGCTGGGTGATAATTTCTACATCTAAGTGTTTAACTTCCGCCAATGGAGTCGGTTCTTCGAAAGGTTACTATCATTCTGTTGGCATTATATAATTATTCAAAGAACGATTAAACCTACAGTTATTGCCAAACTGTTGTAAACTTTCAAACTGGTTTCAGGTATTTTTATTATGCAAATTAGACCTCCAAATAAGAAAGCGTATTTTTAGAATCAAAGACACCTTCAGAACGCATTAGAACTAATGCAATGAGAACATTCTGTTGAAGCGTTTGGTAGGCCTATAGGCTACATGGAAGCATCCATTGGATTGATTATTCGATATTTAAATTACATGGTTATTAGACTTCTGTCGAGTCATTGAACATGACTCCTATGTAAAACATACGATTTCGAGAAATAAGGGTAGCGCGTTTTTATTTTAGAATTACCGCAGGAATATTGTCAGTTTGAAATTTTTCGCCCTCAATGTTCAAAAAACGAAGTGATTCTCATGTTGAGCGCCACCTATGGACGAATGCAAGTGGGAAAATGCATCGATGCGAAGGAAATCGAGACCCTCGGATACCTCGGATGTTCCGTTGATGTCGTTTCTCTCTTCGACGAAAACTGTTCTGGAAAGTCCGTCTGTGAAGTGCGCGTCTTCGATATCTCCAGTCACGGCTTCCATCCTTGCGTCTCCGGACTCAACGTACACTTGGAAGCGGTCTACCAGTGCATCAGAGGTTAAAGACCAGATCATCACTTGAACTTAGAAATATGAATGCAGTAAATTATGTCTGCTGTAATAATTTAAAATAGTAGGCCAAGATTAATTTGCTTCGGCGACATCAAATTGTTAATAATTTCAAGGTATCCTTTTGTTTCCTTTATATGCTTCTTGTGTGAAATCATGAGCAACTGTTTTCCTATTTGACTTTAAAAGTTAATATTTTTCTATTGTCATAGGTTTGCTATGATTTATCAGGATGAGATGCTCATATTCATTACTCTTCTTTATACCGAAAAGCTCAAATAGACTGCTTAATTTTCATTTCTATAATTTGTTTTAACTGTTCTGGATTAGGTCTACGATTTAATAATTAAGTTTCTGACTGTTCATTTCGTTTATATTCTACTTTTCCTGCCATTCTGTAATTACTATTATGGTGTTTTGTTGTTTACTCATTTGGAAATAATAGACAATCTCAATCAATCAATTTCAGTTGTTTTCGAAATTAGGCAAATCCACAACAATTCCCAAATGACATTCAGGCTTGTTATTGACAGTTGATATTTAAAAATGCGTTGGATAATCAATTGAAAGCATAACTGTCTATTGATAATAAGAAGAGTGAGAGTCTGTTACAGCGAGGCATTATAGGCGTGTCCACTGCTTTTCAGTTGGAGACGAGGGTCGTGGGTGCACAGTTGCAGCTTCTGAGACTCCAGTCCATGTTGACATTTCTAAGAGCATCACCATCTGCGGAACTGATTCTCAACCGTGGACAATTGAGGCTCCAGTTGGACAGAGACTCGTCGTTTCTCTTTTGGACTTAACGCCTTCGAAGTCCCGTGAAGTAGAAGGGAACCAGTGTTTCCAGCGCGGCACCATTGTTGACGCATCTGCTAAAAGGAATATTTCCGTATGTGGAGGAAGGTCACAGCGACAGAGACAGCTGTACGCCTCCACTGGAAATGTCGTCAAGATAGTCCTTGAACGTCAAGCCAGTCATGGACAGAAGCAGCGAATATTTTCTGCATTTTTGAAATTTGAAGGTAAGAAAAATCAGAATGCGTTTAATTACACTGGTCTACGTCAATTTTGCTGACTTGAAGACAACATGTGATCTTTATGTATTTTGGTGTGCTGAATCCAAAAATCATACCCATTTCCTCCTATCACGTCAAGTTTTCCCGCAAAACGCTGTTTACTGATTTACTATTTACAGTAATAACGTGACATTATGTATTATAATTCTTTAGCTATATTGAATATGCAAAAGATAAGGATGTGCAAAAGATATTTTAAGAGTGGACATAACTATTTAATAATACAACAGTTTAATAGGCAGTTTTAAACTGCAGACGTCAGCATTTTATGGATATAGGCCTATAAAAGCGTGAAACCAACGGCAGCATTCAGTCGTTCAAAAGGCTTACAAGTCGCAGCAAAATTAATTCTTTGAAATGGGTTTCTGTGGAATATGTCAACCAGCCCTCGAACTTTGCAGACTGGTGCAGGAATTATCCTGACAAGTTTGTTCCATTTGTGGTTGTTTTACAACACCTAAACAAAGGAGAAATATGTCTGAATTTGTGCATAAATTATAATGCATATTCGGCAGTTAAATTGGGTGACCAGTCTTGGGCAAACACAAAGTGTGCAGGACATGTGTTGAAAGCCTCAGACAGTTCATAATGTGACTAAAGGTCAGACAATGGACTGAAGGTCAGAAAAAAAGTCTTAGCTTTGAGTTCCAATGGTGTGGCGAGAGCCTGGAAACTATGTTGATGACTGCTACTTTTGCTTTGTAACAATTCTGGCATGTCCACAAAGACAAAATCTTCCATCCAGTACCCAAATCTCCCCCTCTGCTCTGAGACCGGTTGCACTGTGACAAAGTTCCTTGCCTATTTGCACTACTTTGGGAGTTTCTGACGACGATGAATTTTGTTCTGAACAGACACCGATGGTGAAGATTTCGTGGCGTCAGAAGTTGACGCTGGAATGCACCAAACATTCAACCAAGCTGAGTTGAATGACCTTGTACGAGATCTAGATCTGCCGAAGTTTATTATAGTTACTGGGTTCAAGACTGAAGGAAAAGAACCTGTTGAGTGTTGACTCTTTGGAACGCTTATGTATCTTGGCAGAGAGAATGATCTTCTGAAATATTTCCATGTGGGAGGAGGAGTTTGCATACTGCATCAACATCAAAGGACTTATTGCATCAATGGGATGTTATAGTTGTAGACAAGATTTTTTACGACCGGATTACTGACTTTCTTGGCAACTTCAGAGCTGAGAATTATGACCTTCAGTTCAAAATTCGAAGAATCGAAGACTGGGAGCAAACAATGAGTGTCAAGTTGCATTGCCTTCATAGCTACCTGAACTTCAAATCTTGGAGCTATGAGTGAAGAACAAGGAGAATGCTTCCATCAAGACATCAAGACCATGGAACGTAGATATCAAGGCAGATGGAACTCGAACATGATGGCAGACTACTGCTGGTGTGTACAGAGTGACAACTGTGATCATAACTATATACCGGACTCCCGGAGCATCCAAAAAGAGAAGATTCCTGCCTCAAAACTTAAATTTAAGCAACTAGCTTGTTCTTATTGCTCTCTTGGTTAGATGACAGACTAATTTTTTGGCTTAATAAAAAAATTACGTGCTATCAGTTCTTCAGAATTTCCATTTTCCCTTATGTTTATGACTTTAATACCTTTAATTAAGCATTCCTAATTTGCGAAAAAATTTGACGTATTGCATAATTTTTGACTTAATATCTGGAATCAGCACCTCTCAATTGGGTAAAATCAGCAAAAATGCTTAGGTCAGCAGAAATTTTTTTTTAAAATGTAGACCAGTGTTATATGCAGAATTCAAGTATTTGAAGCAATCGACCATCTTTAAATTAAGATCTAGAGAACTAAATAAGCGACTCATTTTTCATCAAATGACAGCAGTATAACGTTTTGAAGAACAAGCTTAACGTGACCGTGCTTGGGCGCTTAACGAATGCTCAGGCGAAAACGTCTGAATAGCATCTGCGCATTTGACTGTTCTTAAAATCGATTTCTATAATTTGATTATTTCGCCATATTTGCAGCTGTTGGTTGTTCTGACATTGTTCCGTCTGAAGACAATTGGTTAAAGAGAAGAGATGACGTTATAGTCATCGGCTGTTATTCCAGTCGTCAAACATGGCAGCTCAACTGCATCAATGGGAAATGGGTGGGAGCGATTGGAAACTGCTCAAAAGGTGAGAGTAGTTTGATCATCTTACTTTGATTCAGACTTTGATTCTTTAATCGGCAACAAATCTGGATTATAATATTCTTATTTGTGTGAATGAATACCTGTTTATGTAGTTGATGTTATTTTGAATGTCTCATTTCTGCAGTGGAAATTGTTCTTAAAAATAATGAATAAAAAGGACTTCAATTCGTACTGTTGCAGTTAATTTCGAACTTTGGCAATAATTTTTTGTATTTATTATAGAGACATCAAAAACTGATCACGTGCCGGAATCTTTGGAACAAGAATCTAGGCTAACTGAGAAAGCGCAAGGTACTCAGAATGGATCTCACATTAACCACACACCTCTTACGCGATACTGTTCAACGTTTTATCATGCCAGAATATAGAGCAAAACGTAATTTGATCAATCGCCCATCGCATGAATCAGTACTCACTGTCATTTTGACTGACTCTCGTCATCCATCTAACTCTGTCCGACAGAGGCGTAGCTACTGTAAGTTGTCCGGCGCCCGGGGACAAAACATAGGCCTACTGGTGGCGGCCCTCGACTTCATGAGAACCTTGAAAAGCAACAAAGGTCGTCACAACTATATTGATACTTCTTTTTTTTTTGCTACCGTTAACCCGATTTTGGCGCGCCCCACCTCGGGCCCGGGGACATATAGGCCTATACCCCTCCCTAGATACGCCTCTGCTCTATCGCTGTTGTAATTCTTTTTCAGTGTTCGATTTAGAGAGCATTGTTGAGGCATTTATCTCCCTCATACTGGTAGTTGAGACTTCAAGGAAGCAAAAATATAATATGACATTCAGCGTCAGTTGGCTCTTGCTCCATTTGTCTGTCTTGCTGATTCCCACTCTGGCACTGATATGATCTCAATTGAGTTTATTTGGAGTAGCGAATGGCGTCTAATGTAAAAGAATCTGTGTATAAAGTGCACTGATATTGTTACAGTTGTTACTGTTACTGCAACTCCAGCGGTTCTTCAATGTATGCCTAAGCATTTGATAGGATTATTGCAAATATAATATTTGCCAGAATACTAGTTGGAAGCCTAATGTCTTGAGGGAGGCTTTTGACAATTGCAATCAGTCGAATATAAAATTGCTTTAATGAAAGCATTTTGTTCGTTTGTTCCAGTGCTGGCAATTGTTTCCATCTGTGGATTTACTTTGGCAATTTGCTTCATCATAATATGCATCGGGGCTCTCTGCCTCCGAAGGTAATTAAAAAAATTATCGTAACTCTAAGCGCAGTCCCACAGTCTCTTATATTTCTACGTCAAGGCTTTGAAATAGACATTTGCGTAGCCACAAGGTGGACACAGGGCTAACAGGGGCCTATTCGGGCTGGAACCAGTCATGGGATTTGCGCAAAACCAGTTCGGTAGATACTTTTTGTATTTCCCGGTAGTCTTACGGGCTGTTAATTAGTCGCCCTTCTTTGGTCAGTACACAATACACTTCATTTCCATCAATCATCAGATATACAGTAGAATAATTATATAGGCCTAATCCGACTGACTTTGCCACAACTCAATTCCGATGAGAAATTTTCTGGGGTTGGGGTAGGTTGATTGTCGACATAATATACTTAGTGTACTACAGTTTGTGGCCACTCAATAATCAACCACAATTCGAGTGTTTTAAGTATGCACAGGAGCCCAAGATCCAACTCGATATTAGTCACAATTTCTGCGGCTGTGGAACTCACGCGCTTCCCTAAGCCCTTCAATCGGTTCTGGAAATATCTGTCTGTAGAAGTTTTGGTACCGCCTAGTCCAGAAAGCTGGCTATGCTAGTGTAAGAAGGTGACTAGAGAGTGGGTCCTTTAAATCATTGTATAGTCTGTGACGCCAAAACGCCATCTATTTCACATAATTTTGTATTTCACAGATTTTACATCCAAAGCAAATCAAAGAGCGATTACAGAACGTTGAACTACGAGAACGCGTTTGATAAATCGAAGGAAATTATTTCAGAGCAGAGAATGTCTTCCGATTACCCAACAAACTGCCCCAGAGACTCTGACAGTGGATTCATTCCATCGTATTCAGTGTACTTAGGACAGGAGAGCGGAGAAAATAGAAACGGAACGGAGCTGGAAAACGCAATTCAAAAAAGTCAGCTGAATTGAAATATTCGTATTACATCGAAATCCTTCAAAGGTCGTTTCGCTGTGTTTTGGTCACGGGACACGTTCAGTGTTTTACATTCGTAGAGACTTTTTATTCATTTGTCGTTCGATTTTTGATTTGAGATGGATCACGTGATCACATTATTATGAAGTAACTGTAATTGTCAATTCATTTTATGCGTATTTCAAAGTAAATTGCAAAAATCCTTTCTGTTTTCTGCGAGTCAACATATAAGAAGTCGATGGCATCTTAATTTGTGATTCTGATATCATATTTTAATAGTTCAAAGCAGAAACACTATGACAGCGGCATGCAATTCAACCATAATATAAAACGCCAAATAGTCAATTAAGAGTTTACGACGCACTTTAAAGAGACTAACTTAGTGACGCAGAAGTGACGCAATCACGCCTGAGAAGACATTGATTGACAGATGTCAGAATTAGAAATTGCCTTCTCCTACCATCGAATATAACTCGGATATCTTTATCTGCATTTTCTTCAGTTATTCTACTTTATTTGAGACATCTAAAAGTGCCGGAGAAGGTGCGAACGCAGAGCAGTAACTAGGGGGTGCAAGGGGAGTAAGCTGCCCCTGGCGCCGTCTTGGGGGAGGCGCCAGAATCCATGTCTTGATTTTATTCACGACGGGAGTTTTACAGGTGAGAAGTTAAAAACGCCCGTCGAAGGCATTGCTAGTATGTATGACGCATGATGAAAATAAAAAAGTTCATCACTGTTTATTTACACTTTTACACTTTAATGTGGTGAAAAGTCTGAAAAACAAAAATAAGGTCATCACCAGTTTTCATGTTTTCAAACTATATTGGTGACGAAAATTGTATACATTGCCCCGGGCGCCAAATACTCACGCTACGGCTCTGTGCGAACGATTTATTCCAATAAAGGCCTTACAGAGGAATGGGGTCATGTGATTTCCTTAAAAATCGTAGGAAATTTGTTCTTCAGATTTCAGTCCAAAAATATTTCACACAGATTATTAGCCATATCAAATTGTCAAATGGTCTTAATAAGGCGTCAGCTTATGCGATGAATGTCCGAGTGCGATAACTCCAATGCGACGCTTTCGTTGTAAATTAATACAAAGCTTACAATAACAATTATTCCAAACTGATGTGCAACAGTTGACAGAAATAATTATGTGCTGAATATTTTTAATGTGCAAGTAAGTGAATGAAAAGAAAAATTAGACAAGTTAAATAAGTTGGCTGACCTTTTAAGAAAATGTTTAACAGAGCAGGATGCTTTGGCAAACGGTTTCCCAATTGCTAAAGTATAAGAATACGCCTACGCCTACCTGTTTAGGCCACAAACAAACAGTTAAGTATTGACCTGGATCATATTGATTAAGCTCGTCGTTTGCTTTGGGGAATATATTTTTAAATAATAATTTTGTGTTTTGGAAAACTTTTCTAATAAAAGACACGAAAACGTCTTTAAAATTCAAAAAATTTCACGACAATAAGTTCAGGAAAGTTGTAATTCAGAAGAATACTTTAAAATAGTTTCACTACACAGAACACTATCAGGAAATACTAAGGCGTCACAAAATTTTGGACTGAAGCTCGTTTTATTTCTGCAAAATTAAACCTTTGTTGAAACGTCTGCAGCTGAGATAGCGTCTGTACATTTTGAGACAACCCCTGGTATATCTTAACGTTAACCTATTTACATATTCAGTTTCTGTTATTGGTCCATTATGTTTGGTATTTGTGCGCCGCTTTTCTTTGCAGCAGAGCTACACTGATGTCGAATTCTGAGATTCGCTCAGATGTCTGTACTGTATTTTCACTTTTTGTTTTGAATTTTAAATAATTATATGAAGTGGATTTATATCGAGAGACGCGATGACTTCACTGCATTTAGCATTCGTCATCTTTTTTTCTCTGATGATTTTACGAGTATCTTCGATCAACGGAGACAGCTCTGCACAAAGTGAGTTTCTAGACTTCAGTAGGCCTAAATATACACAACGGATTATTCTACACAGAGAAAGAGAATCTACTGTATGTCTTAAAGTCATTGCGATAAAGATCAATCATTTTCATTCTAAACAGAATATACTGTAAAACTAAATTTAGGCCTTTAAGTTTTAGAACCGGCGTTATAGAAGTGCATTATTATCATTATCTATTATAAGAACCGCTTAATGTAGTGAAATTCAAAGCATTGATTTGGCGCAATTTGCATTGGTTAGAGTCCGTGTTATGTCCCGTGAAATTTAGATTTTCCGCAGGAATTCTGTCAATTCGAATCCTTCCATCCTCAGTGTACGAAGACTGACGTCATCCTCATGGAAAGCGCCATCTATGGGAGGATGCAGATAGGAAAGTGCATTACGGCCAAAGAAATCGAAGGTTTTGAAGACGATCGCAGATTTCTTGGTTGTTCTGTTGAGGTTCTGTCTCTGTTGGATGAACAGTGTTCTGGAAAGACTGAATGCGAAATCAGAGTGTATGACTTATCCAACGAAAATCGTCAGCCATGTTTCTCTGGCCTGAAGATGTATTTAGAAGCGAATTATAGATGCATCAGAGGTAATCTATGAATCAATTATATGATTTATATCAGCTTATATACCTGCGAGTATTTTGATTTGTGTCAGTGGCGTAGCCAGGATTTCCCGAAAGGAGGGGTCATGGTTCCCATAATTTCCAACTCAACTTTGAAAAATTCTGACAAGCAGAAAGGTCGTCAACTATTCTTTTGTGCCTGATTAATTAAGTGAATTATATAGGTATCAGAATAATAATACAAATATACACAATACAAATATTTGGTCGAACAACTAAGAGAGTTCAAACTTCTTTTTTCTTGGCTACGCCACTGATTTGAGTAATGCTGATTGAGGAGTTGATAATGTGATAATTATGAATTTCCAGTTGCAGACGCAATGAGATCCTGTGCTGTAACAGCCTCGGCGGTTCCTGTCCATGTCAATGTTTCTCAGAATATCTGCGGAACTGAGTCTCGGCCGTGGAAAATTGAAGCCCCTCTGGGTCAGAACCTCGCTGCTTCCATCGTGGACTTGACTCCGAAGAAGTCTCACGGAGATGGCGGAAGTCAATGTCAACAGCGTGGACTCATTGTGGACAGAACGGCAAAAGAAACGTTTCCGTTTGCCCAGCTGGGTTACACAGAGAAATTCGATTATTTACTTCGACTGGAAATTCTGTCGAGATATTTCTGAATCGCCAAACAGATAACGAAGAGACTCTTAGAAATATTCCAATATTTCTTAAATTTGAAGGTAAGCGAGAATGAATATCTGAAAATCCTGCGCAAAACAGCGAAAAGAATGATGATACAGTATATTTAAAACTGAAAGAGATAATAGGCCTATATTCAATTGATTTAGATCTTTTCGGTAAAAGAATCTTAAGAAGGCAAACTTACCAAGGTATGAGTGAATGAGCAGTATTTCCGATTTCGTTCTAAATCTAATCAAAATGTCGATTTTGACGTTAACGTGCGGTCACTGTGACAAATGTCGATAAATGTGTTGATTTGATGTCACTTTAGCTGTTGGTTGTTCTGACATTGTTCCGTCTGAAGACAATTGGTTAAAGAGAAGAGATGACGTTATAGTCATCGGCTGTTATTCCAGTCGTCAAACATGGCAGCTCAACTGCATCAATGGGAAATGGGTGGGGGCGATTGGAAACTGCTCAAAAGGTGAGAATAGGCACACGGATTTCTGTGTTAGTCAAAGTACTCATTGCGTCTCCTGAATGCCATTTTCCAATTCACGCAGATCAAGTCCATTTGATAAAGATTAATTGCGCGTTATTTTCAGAATTTTCAATAAATTGTGTGTTTCAGAAATGTTAGAAGCGACGTCAATCACGAATCTGATTCTGTTTCCGATGTACACTTGTCTCCAAAGGCCCAAGGTACAGTTCCTATCATTGTTTTCATTTGGAATTTTTAGAGCCAGAACTAACTGCTAAATATGTGGTATTGTTTGTCTATTTCAGTGCTGACAATTGTTTCCATCTGTGGATTCACTCTAGCCATCTGTTTCATAATAGTGTGCATTGGAGCATTATTCGTCAGAAGGTAATTATGCAACGACTATGTAGCTATAGCTACTGTAGCTACTCTGCATTCCGATATTAATTAAAGCTCAGCTATGGAATCATCGAATTTCGCAATTGACGCTTTTCATTTTACTTGTTGTATTCTCTAAATTTAGTCAAAGCTTGAATAAAATAAAATTAGTGAGCAATAATTGTACTCGAGTGTTGATGACTTTGAGCCAAACACGAAATGAGGTAAAATGATTATATTTAATTTATTGAATCTATATGGAAGACAATATTCGAATAATAGCAATCGACCCATTCGGTCTTGGGCAAAAATGTAAATCACAAAGAGCTGTTTTATTATTGACTCCACAATAGTCATTATGCAATATTTGCCTATGCGTTTTGTTCAGGTATTACATTCAGAACAAGGCAAAGAGCGACTACAGAACATTGAACTATGAGAGCGACTTTGGCAGATCAAAGGAGTTGAGTGGTCAGAAGACATCGTCTGCCTTTCCAACCCATCGTACAGGAGACGCTGTCAATGGATCATTGGCCCATCAATTGCCTGGATACTCAGTGTATATGGGCCAAGATGCTCTCAACAATACAGAGAAACATCACGGTCAAATCGACGGCTGAATACAGTTCTAAGACTCGTTTAATTTAATCGATATGAAATAGGTTTATCATCCCAATTAAATTCTTTATCAGTGCTTTGTCCGATGACTATTCAAATATGGAATTCAAACTCCATGCTAGTATTTTTCTCATGCACATTTATCAGATTTGAACCCGGAAGTCAACTTATAAGAAGAACTTTTCACGAATAGTGCGTATAAACTTATAACCCTAAAGTCAAATCGTTATACATACTTTTCGGACTGATCTTCTGGCTTGACCTGGATCTAATGCTATTTGGATTTGGTGCGCCATCGGCTGATGCCCTAGGCATTATGATAGTGGCGCTATAGAAGTTGATTGATTGATTGATTTGCCAATCAGCAGAAGCAGTGTTTCCGATTCTTCGAATGAAGCAGCTGTTTTATGTTGAAATATCTCTAACGCTGTCTTGTTAATCGCTTAACCCATTGACCGTTTTGAGTTAGCAATAGTTATTCTTAAAACACCAAGATCTGTTTGACATGGCAATGTTTTGGAATTCCATCTGAACGAATCTGTACAGTATTCAGAGATCAACAGAAGCTTTTATTTTAAAAATTTGGTTAAATGAGTTGTGTCAAGTTTTTTTTTATTTCTTAGCATCTTTGATACTTCATCGCATTATTAACATACTAATTTTAAAATGCATAAGCCTTGTGAGAAAAATTAATTTCCTACAATAAATTACAATTCGCACTCACATTGTTTTCCATGGTCATGAATAATTAAACAAGTTCAGTTGGCTCGAGAAACTGACGATAATTTTGGATAAAAATTTTTGTTTTGTACAATTAGGGCCTACAGTCAATGCGAATTTCCATATTTTCTTTAATTGGTTTGAAGTAAAAATCTGAAAGACAAATGAGATAAAAATGAGGAATTATTATTTTGATATGCCGGCATGAAGCTGCGTTTGGAAAACAGTTGTTACGCACATTTTCGTATAATATTGTATTCATCTTAAAAGTTCTTCGATTGTGAAAAAAATTGTCTTTGAAGTTTGGAGACGACCCCTGACTTAAATACATATTCGGGAATTCTTAATAATCATTTTGGTGAGACAGAATTAGGCTTTGTGTATATATCCGCCGATCTGTGATGAGTTCTGCTTGCTGATTATTGTTTTACGCAGTAAAGATCAGAGCAGTATTAGTGCATAGCGAATTTTGTTTCGTCTTTATTAAGACTGCGTTGCATTTTGCTGGTAGAGTCCTAACGTAATTTACTTGAATATCTCTCAACATAGTTTCAAGTGACGTAACAGCGTAAGGACAGTCTAATAAAGCGTTTGTTGAAGTTGAATAAGAACATGGATGTTGCGAAGTTGCTTCTTTATCTGATGATATCGATGACGTCATCAATGACGAAAGGAGTCAGTTCCATTCGAGGTGTGAATATTTAATTTCCTTTCATGAAAAATTATGATTGTCGAAGATCACTTGCAGCACAGAGCAAATACTTATCAGTCAAAAATAATTATCAATACAAAATAGTCTTCCTTGCACATAGACTGATTTTGTTTCATAAGTTGGTTGTCTTTGCGGAGATAGAATAGGTGCAAATGGACTTCAATAGGTTTAAATGTGCATAAAATCTTGTGTATGACATAAAATGGAGATTTATCATTTAGGTTCTCCTGATCTCGTATTACTTCGATTTTCTTACCATAAGTATGAGATCAAGATCAGCATCTTATGATCGAATTAAATGCCCAGAATTCGAGGGAAACATTATATAATGTAATTTTCTAAAGTAATGAATAATTTCAGTGTTGTTGATTCAAATACAGAACCATTATATTAAAAATGTTGATAGTAAAGGACTAACAATTTTTATATGATGTCGTAAACTTATTTTTCGCAGGTGCAAAAAACTATCTGATGTAGACCAAAAGTGCCACAATGTCTATTCACACATGAAGATTATATAGGCCTATATATATATATATATATATATATATATATATATATATATATATATTTATATGCAACTCTGCAAAAAGAAAGCAAATAGACAAAATAAAAATGTATATGGCCTACGTATTTAGCAAACTTACAAACATACTCAATATCTTTTAAATTAAGACAAAATAAAAATTGTCCGTAAATTTAGCCTGCTGCTTACTAATGGCCATGTCAATCGGATCGATATATTTTAAAAATGGTTCGTATCTCAGAGATATTTTGCCGAGAACGAATTTAAACAATTTCACATTCATTTATTTATACAGCTGCTGAGTGAGTTCATACTAGTTTTATTCGGTGCAAGTACCTCAACAGAAAACTTAAGCACAGTAAAACAAAACGACTTAAACAATTTGACAGTTACAAGCTCAGAGTTTCACACTTTTGATCTTTAGAAAATACAGTTAAATGAAAGAACATTTCTTTGTTTTACATGGCTGTAAGTAAGCTGGAATCTCTTTGCAGCAATAATGTTAACTCCTAGGTACACAATCGAAGTGAAAATGTTCAATAGACAACCATTAATCCTGAGAGGGGAACATCTGGTGTGAGTGGTGTCTCATCCCCATCCAATTCTCAAAGTTTGTGGCATTGAACAAAATCACCTGCATTTCTGCTACAAATGTCTAGTATATTCAGTAGCTCAATAACTAAATGATTTGATAAGATAATAATTATCATCTGCAGGTATGCTAAGCAGCCAACATTCAATCCTTTAATTTTACAGCCAACATCGGAGTCTCTACGTCTTTCTATTATTAACAGAAAACAAAGGTCAAAAGAACCCTTGCAAATATTGCAAAGCAATTGAATGAAGCACCACCTAGCATGACAACGCTATCGCATATACTAAACCAGTGTAAATGAATCAGAAAGATACACTTCGGAAATTTGCATTTCATTAAAAAGCACATTAAGCCATAATGATTAACAAAATCAAAAACCTTCAAAATATCTGAAACTTTAGAATTTGCTTTAGGGTGATAGTCACGGTAAGTTGCAACAATGAACGGCAACTTAATTTGCTTCAGAGTTAACTTGCAGTTGGACTGATACTAATTTATTACAAACCAATTCCTATAATTATTAAATAATGTCTCTTGTCTAACTATTCTGTTTTTAGAACAAACGAAAGAATATTGTCTAACAGAAACATTTAATCTTCAATGTTCGAAGAATGATGTCATCGTCATGGAAAGCGCCATCTATGGGAGGATGCAGATAGGAAAGTGCATTACGGCCAAAGAAATTGAAGGTTTTGAAGACGATCGCAGATTTCTTGGTTGTTCTGTTGATGTCCTGTCTCTGCTGGATAAGCAGTGTTCTGGAAAGACAAAGTGCGAAATTCGAGTCTTTGATCTCTCAGACGAAAAACCTTGTTTTGCTGGTCTTAAGATGCATTTGGAGGCCAGTTACAGATGCATCAATGGTAAGTTTTCACATCGCAATAAGAAAATTTCGTTTAGTAAAATGCTAATTGACGAAATCGAAGCGTCACGGCAACATAGACGTCGAATGAATGCATCTGAAAATGACTTTTTCCTGTGTTCTGCGTGTAGATATGTGCATTGCATGGGATTTATGAAGTGTGACTATGGACTCACAATATCCTTCAGTATTCGAGAATTCAGTGAGCCTGAATTTTAAATTAATTTAAAATCCGAAATTTTAAAGTTTGATTTGAAATTCAATGAGTTCAGCAATAAAGTAACTGTGGTTGGGTGGGTTACTTACTTTTGGGATGATTAGTTGAAATTTAACAGTCACAATAGTATGAATGATTGAAATTGTGGAACTTTAGCTATGAATTAATTAAATAAAAGAAATCTGATAGTTAAAGTCAAAATTGCACCAAATTGGTTGTTAAGCGAATCCTTTCAATATGTCTGAGCCAGTGGTTCCCAAAGCACTCCCCGCGGGCAAATTTTTTAAGTTGCCCGCGAGTCCTTTTACTACTTTTGGTAATTTAAAATGTTTAAATAAATTATGAAATAAATAATAAGTGGAATAAAAGATAAAAGTTACACTAATGCTCGAACTGCGTTCGGTATTTAACTCTGTCTTTGTTATGCTCTGATATTATAAATAGCACCAAATAAACTCGTGATGTGAGCAGTTATTTCTGCGATGACAATTATCAAAAACAAGCAACGTTCTAGACTAACTGACAGTAACCTAGCTGCGCTTGTGACTTTGGGCACCACAGTTCTGTGTCCAGACATTGAAAAACTGGCATCTAATCTTCAATAACTGGAAGTTAAGAAGAGTTACAATATAAAGTTTTGTAAACTTATTAAAATTTAATGATTAATCAATAGCAGTTTTCAAAACTAATTTAAAATTATCCAACAAATTTATATCTGATATTTAGATATTACATATGATTAAGCCTCACAATTTGTCTTTATTTTATAAAAATTAATAGACATTTAAAATTTTATAACGTGCTTGCCCGCTTAAGTACCGAAAATAGTAGTTTTTGCCCCGACTTGAAGAGCTTGAGAACCACTGGACTCTGAGCGATTTAACGCATTTTCTACAGAAAATTTGAAACTCATGTACATTGTGTGGAACTGAATTTTATTGTAAGATTGCTGTTGCTTTTGATTCCTAAAATGTGCTGTTTTACCAACATGCATGTAATCCATAAAAGTCAAATTGTTGACCACTGGTATAATTCTGTCAGTGGCAGATGAAACGCGAAGCTGTGCCATTAAAGTCTCCAGAACTCAAGCACACATTGATATCTCGCGGAATATCTGTGGGACAGAGTCTCAACCGTGGACACTTGAAGCGCCGATTGGACAAAAACTTGTCATTTCTCTTGTCGACCTGACTCGAAAAGAATCCCAAAACGAAAATGGAAATCGATGTCAGAGGATGGGATACATTGTGGATAGGGCTGCTGCACGAAATATTTCCATATGCGGAGTCGGATCACGAGAGAAACAGTTGTATGCATCAACTGGAAATGCAGTCGAAATAGTTCTCGATCGTCATTCAGAAACTAACAAAAATAAAGAAAGCGCTCCAATGTTCTTGAGCTTCGAATGTGAGAGAATAAATTGCTAATAAACTGTCATCTAACTGTAATTTCTGCTGTCTATGCAGTGATATTGATTTAAACGCCATATTTTATATTATGCGCATCTTATATTCAAAATCTAAGACGCTCTTGATTATATATTGAAGTTAATTTCTTTGATCTTCCATCAATGTGTAGCGTGTTTTTTGTAAATTGTATAAATTAGTGAGAGATAGTTTTATTATGATTGCAGCGGTTGGTTGTTCTGACATTGTTCCGTCTGAAGACAATTGGTTAAAGAGAAGAGATGACGTTATAGTCATCGGCTGTTATTCCAGTCGTCAAACATGGCAGCTCAACTGCATCGAAAGCAAATGGGTGGGGGCAATCGGGAACTGTTCTAAAGGTGAGAATAGTCTCAACGATTTATAAGGCTAATGGACTCTTACACTTCAAATGGTTAATGGGACTTACATATTTGCCACTCCCAAATGCACCGCGACCTCGAATTTCTCAAATATCCAACGTTTCCAGCAGTAGTAACTTAGAATAGGCAGAACCCTGATGCATAGGAATAGTTCACAGTTAAAATACAATCGAATTGTTTTTCTTACAGATAATTCAAAAGCAGACTCCATTCATGAATTTCATTCCGTATCCGAAACACAGCTATCCCAAAAAGCACAAGGTAAAATCCGTCATTTTTGGTTCATTTAAAGCTTAAAATATTTGGAATCTTGGGGACTTGTAAAATCACATCTTTGTCATGATTTTATTAACTTGATCCGATAATTAATAATGATGTTCTTATTTATAACTCAACCGTAGTCATTTTTGTAAGTTAGTTTTATCTTTAACTTTACCCATATCCAGCAGAACGATCTAACTCAGCGGTTCTCAACCTTTATAGTGCCGCGACCCATTTAATTTAATTCCCCATGATGGCGACCTTCCAACGGTAAAATTATTTTCTCACAATGTAAACTGCTAAAATTATCTACGACAATCAAAATATTGAAATAAATGTCTATCATCGAATGACAATTTATAGTACGTTTTAGAAATGTTTCATTTTCAAAATATTTCAACATTTCTTTTAAGAACCGCTGATCTTGAAAACGATAATCAATGTTCTCATAAGTCCTTATCTATTGAATGAATATGAATGAGATTCTCATTTTTCGTTCTTTTTTTAATTTGTTTCAAAGTGTTGGAATTGAGGTGATTCTCATTCGTTTATGTATTTCAGTGTTGGCAATTGTTTCTATCTGTGGATTTACTCTGGCCATCTGCTTCATTATAATATGCATTGGAGCTTTATGTTTAAGAAGGTAAATTGTCCAAGCACATTCCTTAACTGCAAAATCGATTACATTCGGGCTTCTTAGATTTTATTCTGTTTTCAAAATAATTTAATTATACCTCAGGGTATCATTATTGACAGTGGATATAATATTTTGCAATATTCACATCGTTCTATTTTATAAATTTGAAAAATGTGATCGAATCACAAGATCATTTTATTTGAATACCACCTTTTAGGTTTATTATCTGGACTGTGCTGCAATATTCAGTCCAAATTCATGGCATAAATTGCCTGTTTTACCACACCATTGTTTGCACATATCATTTAATATTTAACCTTTGCGTTGTTCAGGTATTATATTCAGAACAAGGCAAAGAGCGACTACAGAACATTGAACTATGAGAGTGACTTTGGCAGATCAAAGGAGATGAGTGGTCAGAAGACATCATCAGCTTTTCCAACCTATCGTACAGGAGACGCTGTCAATGGGTCATTGGCCCACCAGATACCTGCATACCTGGGCCAAGATCCAGTTAACATGATAGATAATCATCACGGTCAAACCAACGCCTGAATAATATTTGAGAGTTCTTTCTCACACTCATTTTTATTTAATCGATATAAAATATAATTATTTTCATATTTGAACCCTGTATGACGATTTGACTTTGCCAATTAGATATTTTAGTCTGGAATTCAAATTAAATGTTAATATTTTTTCAAATAAATTTTTAAAGATTCAAGTTGTTTGTCAGATTATGATTAGAACTCTATGCGATTAAGTCGCATGTAACTTTAAGACAATTCATCTTATATTTTGTGAATCAACAATTTTAGATTGTTGAATGGAGCAACAGTTTTTTTATTGAAATGACACGAATGCTGTCGTGCCATTCACTTCATCTGGGTAGCGTTTTCAGCTGCTAATATTTAAAGGGACACTAAGAATTGTCTGACGCAGAACGGTTTAAAAATTCCAACTGAGTAAAATCTCTGTATTCAGAGATCATGAAACCAATTTTCGCAGTGCGATTTTTGTTACTTTTGAAACGACATGGCTAAGAAGAATGCTAGGAATTGCAAGAAGAGATAAGGTCAAGAACGATGTGACCAAAAAAGAACGAATATGACGGGAACAGAAATGGAAAAAATCCGATGGAATAGAATACAGTGGTTTGCACATGTGACAAGTATGGTGGAAGAAAGACCGCCTTTGAGAGCACACCTGACATTGTGCCGGGTTATAATACTGTAGAGAAATCACAAATAAGTTAATAAAAAATTAATAATTTTATTCAATTAAATCTGAGGTCCAATAATAATAGTCAATAACAGGCCCGCCGAGAGAAATTCCGGGCCCCTGTGCAGAATGGCCGGCGGGCCCCGAAAAAATTAAAAAAAATTGCTGACGACCCTTTTTTGCTTGTCATTGGTTTAACCCAAATTAACCGACACGATGCCATGTTGCAACTCTCGAAAACTAGTGATGACCTTTTTTCTTGTCGCTCTTTTTCACACTCAGTAGCGTCATTTCACATTTTTCTTGGGAGCGAGATAATTGTTTTGCCAAATTTTGGCAAAATTTGTCAAATTATGGGCCAATTATCGAAATTTTGACCCAAATTTGTTGACATTTTGGGGCAAATTTTGGACAGATTTTAGAACATTTCACATTTATTTATTTACCTAATACATTATTTCTTCATTTTTCCTTGGGGCCCGCCTGTCCCTCTCCAAATGACGCTCCTGTTCACACTGTTCGTTTAGATGCTTTTGATGTCCTCAGGTCCCGGTCCCCCTTTTACTCGCCAGGCCCCCTTTATTTAGTGTTATTATTGGTATTATTGTTAATTATGCATATTCATCATCGGCCCGGGCCCCCTCCAGATCGCCGGGCCCCTGTGCATTTGCCCTCCTGCCCCCCGCTCTCGGAGGTCCTGGTCAATAGTCAGGTAATTGCTAAAAAAGTATAGAGGTAGTTAATAGGCCATTCGGTATTTGGCGCCAGTCGACAGTGAGATATTAGAAAGGAACGGTTTAGGTTTTAGACACCACCGTTTTAGTGGCCACCGAAGTCTATAAAAGTAGGGCCGATTCACTGCTCAGGGCCGATAGCTGAGGGCAGCGTGTGTTCGGGAAGGGAAAAGACCGTGAGTTTACCTTCGTAGATACCGGTACCAAGCGGTGCCGACGACGGAGAGAAGGAGCGATATCAGGTGGTACCAACGGAAGATAAATAGAGGTACAGGCGGTGCCAGGCGGTGCCAGGCGGTGCCAGGCGGTGCCAGGCGGTGCGACGGTGCCAGGCGGTGCCAGGCGGTGCCAGGCGGGCCAGGCGGTGCCAGGTGGTGCCAAGGCGGGAAGGCGGTGCCAGGCGGTGCCAGGCGGTGCCAGGCGGTGCCAGGCGGTGCCAGGCGGTGCCAGGCGGTGCCAGGCGGTGCCAGGCGGTGCCAGGCGGTGCCAGGCGGTGCCAGGCGGTGCCAGGCGGTGCCAGGCGGTGCCAGGCGGTACCAGCCGCTGAGGTTTCGGGAGTGGTACCAAGTGAAGAGTTAAGGCGAGGCGGTACCAACAGTGGTACCAGCAGTCGAAATAGAGTGGTACCAGCGCAGAAAGCGGTACCGAAGCAGGTTGAGAAGCAGGATAACGGTATCGAAAGTGCAGTGGTACCAAGGGTACCGAGTGATACCAGTTGGAAGAGAAGGTGTACCAGAGGCTCAGTTGAGAAAGAAAGTGGTACCAGCAGTACTTGCGGTTAAGGAAGATTGGTACCAAGGATACCAGGAGAGAGAAAGGCTTGGAATCGAGTGTTAGGATGTGGTACCAAGAGAGAGCAGAGAGTGGTACCGAGTGAGGTACCAAGGGCTGAGTACCAGAGGTTTAAGTGGTACCAACGGTACCGGACGTTAGTAAGGTCGGTACCAGAAGGAGAAGACTGAAAGGTACCAGAGATAGAACGGTAACAGAGAGATATATAAAGAAGGGCCGCAAGAGGCGAGGTACCAGAGAATATAAATAGAGATAAGAAGGCCTGAAATGTATTGAAAATCATAAGCAAAAAGCCTATTTCGGACTACCACGAACCTAAGTCAATTATATATTAGATAGATAATAAACCCTGTGTGCGGGCCGGGCTGGCCATCTGGTAAGAGAGAGAGAGAGAAAGAAAGAGAGAGAAAGAGAGAAAGAGAGAAAGAAGAGAGAAAGAGAGAAAGAGAGAACTAGTAGCAAACGTCTGAGCCCGGTTTCGCCACAATATATTGATATCGAAATAATCAGAAGATCAAGTATGTTTTACAAGAGAAGCGATGAATTTCTCAAAAATGACTAAAATTGTGTAATAAAAATTAGAATGGACGACGATCGTGGTCTACGAGAGTTTATGAGAGTCAAGTGCTTCTGCAATGACCTCAAAGAATTGACACTTGAGGGGAGTTGAAAAAATTTTAACCAGAAAAGTCAACACCTCTACATTGCCATGCTGTTTTGAATTAGATGGAAGTAAAATCTGGAAGAGGGCAATTATGAAATATCATTTGGATATATCAGGACATGAAGCAGTGCTTGAAAAGTAATTATAACAAGAAACCTCTATCACGTTGTTTTCATAGTTCTCCGATTTTGAATTTTGGAGAAGACCCCTGACTTAAATACATAATCGAGAATTTGTAATAATCGTTTTGGTGAGACAGAAGAAAGGCTAATGCCTTTGTGTATATATCCGCCGATGTATGGTGAGTGCTGTTTACTGATACTTGCTTTCCGCAGTAAAAGAAAGAGCAGTATTAGTGTATATCGAATTTTATTACGCCTTTATTAAGACTGCGTTGCATTTTGCTGATAGAGACCGAGCGTATTTTATTTGAATATCTCTCAACATAGTTTCAAGTGACGTAACAGCGTAAGGACAGTCTAATAAAGCGTGTGTTGATGTCGAATAAGAACATGGATATTGTGAAGTTGCTTCTTTATCTGTTGATATCGATGACGTCATCAATGACGAAAGGAGTCAGTTCTATTCGAGGTGAGAACATTTAATTTCCATTCATGAAAAATGACGATAGTTAAATATCACTTTCAGTACAGAGCAAATATATGTCAGTCAAAAATAATGATCAATAGAAGTATATCTCCTTACAACATAGACTTATTTTTGTTTCATATGTTGGCTGTGTCTCCGAGAAGTGAAATAGGCACAAATTCTGTGCTTAGGAGCGTTTTGAGGCCTTCGTATAATAAACATTGGTAATTAATCACAGAGGCTCTGTTGATCTCGTAATACTTTTATTGTGTGATGTTAAGTAGTTATACTTTGGACCTAGAATATGGAATACTATCCCTGATGGCATAACTGATTTGGATAAACTCTTTATTTATAAAATAAATTAAAAAACTACTTACTTTCTAAAAAGACTTAAATAAATAATATTAGTGGTCCTGATATAAATCTTAACTTAAATTTTGTTCTGATCTAAACTAAATTATAAATCAACCATCTGTATTCCCAATAAATATCATAAACTTAATAATAAGTAAATATCCAACTTATTTGCTGCTTATTACGAAATTCAGGCTTTTCATTTAAGCTACCATTAAATACTGAGTTGCCTACACTCAAAAAATAATCCGTTAATGGTGAGGGAATATGTAAGGGAATAATCCATCTCTTATAACTGTACAGAATTTTCACTCACTTTGAGGGAATACAAGTTTGAGTGAATGAATTCACTCATAAACAATGTGAGAGAATTATTCAAATTAAACCGTACTCATTGAGGAAATGCATTCCCTTGAATATATATTAGTGAGTAAATGAATCCCTCATTCGAAGTTTAAGGGAATAATTAGTGAATAATTCTATTAGAGGCCAATTCCGAGTGAATGAAATCACTACACTCACCCTTTACTACAGCCAACTTGATAATAAATAACCTATGATACACAGTATATGCTCATGTCACATATTATTAATACTGATTTGACTGATCCATAAATTGATATATCTTGATTGTGTTTGCTTTATTAGTTACTTATTTCTTTTAATTAACTCAGAAAAATATGGCATGCTTAAAATACCCCGCAGTATTATTGACTAATATATTGTTTACTCTTAATGATGAGTAAGAAATAATGAAATAAAGGACTTGATTGATTGAAATCAAGACCTAATTCTGCTTGTGCGAATAAAATGCACAGAAATATGGTAAAACAATACATAACATTTTTGTGTAAAGTAAGTAATAACTTAATTGTTGCTGATTCAAATGGAAAACAATTCTATGAAAAATTATCTGATGTATAATGTATAGGCGAATGGCGTCACAATGTCTATTCACAAAACACAAGCATGTATATGTAAAGGGTGGCGCAAAAAACGGGCTAGTCACATTTAGGTCTGGCATTTAATATAACATTGAGTGAACTGTAAAATTTCAGAACTTTCTTAAGGCGTAAGAAATTTCAGTCAAAGTCATGTTCAATATGTCCTCCGTTTGCTGCGATAACCAATGATAATCGCTTGCGAAACTGTCCAATAGCCCGGTTGATAGTGTCCTGGGCGATTTCGTCCCAGCATGCTGTCAGAACTTCTTTCAAATGTTCAATGTCGCAAATTCTCTGCCTGTAGACAAGCTGATGAAGCACTCCTCAAACTGAATAGTCTACAGGATTCAAATTTGAACTGTTTGACGGCCAATTTTTCTCGTTCAATGAAGTCTGGAACGTGAGCAGTGAGAAAAACAACTGTTTTTCTTGAACGATGAGCAGGTGCTCCATCGTGCTGGAAAGTGAAATTGTCACCAGAGTGAGCTAACCCAAAAACTAACTCTCTCTGTGAGGAAGTCTATAACTTGTAGAGAGTGTTAGGGATATTGGCCAAGAGCTTATGTCTAGCGTATGCGACTGAGATTCTGTAATAGCGCTTATCGGTTAACCGCGTTATAGTTAAAATTAGAATAGGGAATTAGGTCACGCGCACTGCGCATGCGTATGCAAATGTGGACAGTAAATGGTTGAGTGCGAGCGGTATTTAGAAGATATTAAAACTAAATTCATACCGTTAACAATGCTCTGGCACTGCACTCGAGCCAACGTTTTAATTCAACAACATAAATGCCTTTAATATCACTAGAACGAAATTTTGCTCCTGGCAAGTCAGATTCTAACAGCTTATTTTTAAAAAGTCGCTGCTTGACGCCATGTAGCCCTCATGTTCACTGGCTTCTCGCTGTCCACGTTTGCATAAACCGCGCGCAGCCTTGACCTAATTATTGTCGATAAGTGCTATTAACGAAAGTGTGATGTGTGTCAATATCGCGTTTCCATTCTCTGAAACTCCAATTATTGCACACATACTATTTTGCCATCCAAATATCGCTTTAATGTTCATAAAATGCCATAACCCTTATTTTCAAATTTCTCCCAAGAAATATCTCACAAATTTGTACAAAAATGAACAATTTCACCCGATGATTAAACCTGCAACTCGACACAACTATTTTGTGATTGTAGAACAAACGAACGAATATTGTCTAACAGAAACCTTCCATCCTCAATGTTCGAAGAACGAAGTGATACTCTTGGAAAGCGCAAAATATGGAAGGATGAAAATCGGAAAGTGCGTTAAAGCAAAAGAAATTGAGACATTTGGGGATGATCCAAGATATCTCGGATGCGCTGTTGATGTTCTGTCTCTGTTGGATGAAAAGTGTTCAGGAAAGACAAAGTGTGAAATTCGCATCATTGATATTTCTGACGAGAAGCGCCAACCTTGTTTTCCTGGTCTAAACGTGCATTTGGAAGCCAGTTACAGATGCATCAGTGGTAAGTCTAAAAACCTTATTTCTGTAAAGCAATAAGGAACGTTCGCTTGACAAATGCCACATACCGAAATTAAAGAATCAGGAAAACATGGTTGCCGAATGATTATATCTGTCAAAGATATTCTTTTTGTGTTACATAGAAGTGTTATCGTTAACGGTAAGCGACTCATGATGAGTTACTATGTATTCATGATTAGCGACTATGTAGGCCTATTAATGATATAATTGTGTCAGTGGCAGATGAAACGCGAAGCTGTGCGATTAAAGTCTCCAGAACTCCCACACACATTGATATTTCGCGCAATATCTGTGGGACAGAGTCACAACCGTGGACACTTGAAGCTCCGATTGGACAAAAACTTGTCGTTTCCCTTGTCGACATGATCCCAACAGAATCCTCAAGCGGGAATGGAAACCGATGTCAGCGGATGGGATACATTGTGGATAGAGCTGCTGCACGAAATATTTCCATATGCGGAGACGGATCACGAGAGAAACAGTTGTATGCATCAACTGGAAATGCAGTCGAAATAGTTGTCGATCGTCATTCAGAAAGTAACAAAAATCAGAGAAACACTCCAATGTTCTTGAGCTTCGAAGGTGAGAGAATAAATTGCTAATAAACTGTAATCTAACTGCACTTTCTGCTGTCTATGCAGTAATATTGATTTAAACATCATATTTTATGTTACACGCATCCTGTATTTAAAATCTAAGACACTCTTGATCATATATTGAAGTCAAATTAATTATTTGATCGCCCATCAATGTGTCGCGTGTTTTCAAAAATGTGTAAATTGGTGAGAGATAGTTTCATTATGATTGCAGCTGTTGGTTGTTCTGACATTGTTCCGTCTGAAGACAATTGGTTAAAGAGAAGAGATGACGTTATAGTCATCGGCTGTTATTCCAGTCGTCAAACATGGCAGCTCAACTGCATCGAAAGCAAATGGGTGGGAGCAATCGGAAACTGCACAAAAGGTAAGATTAGTCCCAACGATTTATAAGGCTAATGGACTCTTCTATACACTTCAAATGGTTAATGGGACTTACATATTTGCCACTCCCAAGTGCACCGCGACCTCGAATTTCTCAAATATTCAACGTTTCCAGCAGTAGTAACTTAGAATAGGCAGTATCCTGATGCATAGGAATATTTCACAGTTCAAATATAATCGAATTGTTTTTCTTACAGATAATTCAAAAGCAAGACTCCATTCATGAATCTCATTCCGTATCGGAAACACAGCTATCGCAAAAAGCACAAGGTAAAATCCGTCATTTCTGGTTCATTTAAAGCTTAAAATATTTGGAATCATGCAGTGTTGCAAAATCACATCTTTTTCATGATTTGATTAAATCGATCCGATGATAATGATGTCATTATATCATAACTCCACCGTATTCATTTTTTGTAAGCTTCTTCTTCTTCTTCTTCTTCTTCTACTTCTTCTTCTTCTTCTTCTTCTTCTTCTTCTTCTTCTTCTTTTCTTCTTCTTCTTTAGGTGCTGTGTGTTTCTACGTTAGCGACCATGGATTTCCACTTTTTTCGATTTTGACATCTTCTTATTAATTCGATGTTGTTCTTCACTCCCTCAATTCCTTCTCGTAATCAGTCTACATAGGTGTTTCTCTGTCTTCCTCTTGCTATTTTACCCTCCACTTTTCCGGTTATTGGAAAATGCTCCAGGCCTTCCTTCCTCATTATGTGTCCAAAAGTGGAAAGCTGTCTTTTTTATTGGTTACCATCAGATTTCTTTTTATTCCAAATTCATTTAAGGTCTCTTCATTGGCTTTTTTTCCATCCATGAAATCGTCAGCATCCTTCGTAAAAACACATTTATGTGGCTTCCAATTTTTTTCTGCATGGCCTTGGATATAGTCCATGTCTTTGCTCTATACAAGAGAACTGACCAGACGTAGCTTCTGAGCACTCTTAATCGTGTCTCGTAAGAGATATGCCTATTTTTAAGTATCGTCTTCAGTTCCTAGAATGCTGCCTTGGCCATTTATATTCTTGATGTTATGTCTGTCTCACATTTCCCATCGCTGGTTATCATACTGCCTAAGTATTTGAACAGTGCCCCTTGTTTGATTTCATTGCCATTTAGTCATATACTACATGCGTAGGCTACTTTCATCTTTAGCTTTACCCATATCCAACAGAACGATATGAATGAATCTGAATGAGATTATAGCATTCTAACATTCATTTTTAAATACTTAAATATTTCTTTTAAGTTAAAGAATCAACTATTGCGAATTGATGTGATTCTCATTTGTTTATCTGTTTCAGTGTTGGCAATTGTCTCTATCTGTGGATTTACTCTGGCCATCTGCTTCATTATAATATGCATTGGAGCTTTATGTTTAAGAAGGTAATTGGCCAGCTACATTCGTCGACTGCAAAAATCGATTATAATCGGGCTTCTTAGAATTTTACTCGTTTGCAAAATGATTTAATTATACCTCATGGTATCATTATTGACAGTGGATATAATATTTGCAATATTCACAAGGTTCTACTTTATAACTTTGACTTTGAAGAAATATGATCCAATTACGAGATCATTATTATTTGAATACCAAATTTTAGGTTTATAATCTGGACTGTGCTACAATATTTAGTCCGAATTCGTGGCATAAATTGCCTGTTTTACTGACACCATTGTTTGCACATATCATCTAATATCAACACCTTTGCATTGTTCAGGTATTACATTCAGAACAAGCCAAAGAGCGACTACAGAACATTGAACTATGAGAGTGACTTTGGCCAAGCAAAGGAGTTGAGTGGTCAGAAGACATCATCTGCCTTTCCAACCCATCGTACAGGAGACGCTGTCAATGGGTCATTGGCCCATCAGTTGCCTGCATACTCCCTCTACATGGGTCAAGATGGAGTCAGAGATACAGATAATCATCATCTTCAAACCAACGCCTGAATAATATTTGAGAGATCCTTCTCGCGGTGACCGGAAGATTCGGTACCGGAAGATTCGGGACGGAAGATTCGGGACGGAAGATTCGGTACCGGAAAATTCGGTACCGGTCACGGAAGATTCGGTATACCGTTGGGTGCGCGGGGCCCGCTGGGGCTCATGCCACCTTATTGCCCCCGTGGGGTGGGCGGATAAGACCGTTCTAACGCGGGGGAGGGAAATAACGGCGAGCTTCGATAGTAATCGCACGGCGGGTGAGAGCGGCCCGGGAGCCGTTGAATCGGGTCAATTTTCCCTCCGGAAACGCCTAGCTTAAACCCTGCCTTGCTTTACATGTCAAACGTACTACCGTAGCATATCTATCTATTTTGGGCCTTTTCTAGAAGGTCGCATTAAACTGCTCAAGGTCCCTGCACATATTGGGAGTTTAAAATCTGTTTACATCCATTATGTCGCTGGGATGAGCAAAAGCGCGCCTGAACGCTGGGTATCCGCTAATGACGCGTGACAGTTAAAGCAGACAAATATCAGCAGCAGGTGAGGCGTCATCTTATGTGTATGTCGAACCGGTACCGAATTATCCGGTACCGAATCTTCCGGTACCGAATCTTCCACAAGTAAAGTTTTGGTACCGAATTCTCCGGTACCGAATCTTCCGGTACCGAATGTTCCGGGAACCCCTTCTCGCACTCATTTTTATTTAGTCGATATAAAATAGAACTATCTTAACATTTAAACTCTGTATGACGATTTGATTTTGCCAATTAGTCTAGAATTCAAATTCCAAGTTAAAATTTTTGTCATATAAATTTTTCAGATTCAAGATGTTTGTCAGATTACGATTAGAACTTTATGTGATTAAGTGATTGTCACACTTTATGTGATTGTCGCATGTAAACGTAACATACAGCAATGCATTTATAATAGAAACTCATAGTCAGTCAAATGCCAAAGTCCTCCTCGAGCCTCATGAGCGCATAGAGAGGTGCTTATCTTCGTTTCTATAGCCCCATCCAGGTGTGCAATACCACTGATGCCGTAGCCTAGCGTTCCTGTTTGCCTTGTCGCAGCTTCTTACCACTGCTCCTCATTTTACCACCTCCCTCTAGTGAATAAGGCGGAGTCGACTTAATGGCTCCTGTGGGTCTTGAACCCGCGATTAGAGTGTCACTGTGACAACTTTTTATCCCTATCCTCACCCGCACCCAAAATTTCTCTTTTTCCCCTCCCCATCCCCGCTTTGCTTCTCCCGCCCCAACCTCCGCTCCATCCCCGCAGCATTTGTCCTCATCCCTTCCCATCCTCGCACCAGCCTATTCCGTCCCCTCATTGTCCACGCAGTAAGCCATTAACATAAGTTAACAAAAACACCTGTCGTTATATGCTATTACGTTTTTGCTTCTAAATTATAACGTCATGTTTTCGAATGTTGTATAAAGATTAAGACCATGAACAAAAAAGATTGACAACAGCGTCAGTAAACAGCTGAGCGCGACGGTCCTCCATTGTGCAATCTTCTCGTAGTGTGGCCACACACACACACGCTCGTGAATAAGCTGGTGCACTGCGCCAAGCTTTCGGACAGCGCTATAGAAATTTCGTGTTTACTTACTTACTTACATTACTCACTTCGTTATACTTTTGAAAAGATATTCACTCACTTTTACTTTTAATCAATTCATCGATATTGCATTTTTTCATTTATAACTTCGGGCGATGCGAAATAACAAGCTGTGTTCCCAAGACAATAGAAGTTGAAAGGGACACAGGAAAAGGAAATACTAGGCAGCAGGCAGTACTTCCGGCATGCTAGGTCAGTCCGCTGCTCTAACGCTGTGCATTAATTGCGCCTATATCTACATAACGAATAACCTACAGGGTTACTAATACAGGGTAGCGCAAAAAACGGACTAGTCACATTTAGGTTTGTATTTAATATAGTCCGGTTTTTGCGCCATCTTGTACTTTACATTCAGAAAAACAAGAACACCCATTCAGCGTCATAAATAATATTATTAACAACTTGTTAAAACTGATACCGTTACCGCGGTATTACCGTAGTAAATAACCCCGTCCTCACGGTATTACCGCATGCCTAGAACACGTTGCCGCCGTAATACAGCACTTTTAACAAATTTCCGCATTACCGCGGTAATTACCGCGGTTACCTCGGGAAATGCGCGTTAATTGTTACTGTGTCACTCTCTTGCCGAGATCTTCTGCTCTATCGTCCAACGTCGCTACCACTCTGATAACTTCTCGTCCCGATAGAAATCCGCTAGACTAAAAATACTAAATGAAAATCTGTATATTGGAGTGATACTGCAGCTCCCACTCCCAGGACACGTTTCAAGAATATAAGAATATTTTTGGCGAATTAGCCATATTTATGACGATTAGAGTGCGTACTGCAGTCTTTCTGACTGTGGCTGTGTTAACGAATATACACCGTGATCACGAAAATCGGGACCCCCCTAGATTAATGCGTATAACTTAACAACCTTTCGACCAATCATGCTGAAATTTTAATTATAGTAGGCCTAGGAGGCAGTCTCGATCTTCAAAAAATATTTCGCCTCTACGCTGCAGCTGGTACAAGAAAGAAGGACATCACTGGCGCTTGTCTTCTGCGTGCTCGTCCGACTTTCACTAAGTCCTTAATTGTATGAGTTGGTGTTTCAGCACTCGGTCGTACAGCTATTCACTTCGTCGAACCGGGGGTGAAAGTTAACGGAGAGTATTACAGAGACGTTCTACTGATTCAGGGACTGCTGCCGGACACCTGAACTTTCTCAGATTATTACACATTCCAACAGGACGGCGCACCGGCACACAGAGCTCGAGAGACAGTTGAACTGTTAGGCAACAAAACGCCGGACTTCATTCCGCCTACTCTCTGGCCACCCAACAGCCCGGATTTGAATCCGGTGGATTATAACATTTGGAGTGTTATGCAGGAACGCGTTCACCGAACGAAAGTCCGTGATATTGAGGACCTGTGACAACGCATCATGCAAGTGTGGGACGAGATTGATCAAGGCATCATTGATGCGTCATTCAAGCAATTGCGTAGGCGTCTTCGTGCGTGTATTGCAGCAAATGGCGGACCGTTTGAACACAAACTATGAGTGGAATATCATTAGAACTATCTAAAGTACACGTACTACAACTTTGTTGAATATTAGTTGACTTTTCGTTGAGTTATACTCACTAATCTAGGGGTCCTGATTTTCGTGATCTATATATATATATATATATATATATATATATATATATATATATATATATGCATCACAAATAGAACTTTTGAATTCAAAGACTGTACACTGAACTGCATGTAAGTAAGTAAAACCTCGTAAATATAGTGTCTTGGAAAATAGTATCGTGGAAATTACTTTTGGAATAGGAAGGCTTTAAGCGTAGATTTAAAATTGAGATAGCGATGTGAGGATAGACGGTGAATTGACAGATTAATTCAGAATTATAGTTGTTGTCAGAGAGGGATGCAAATTATGGCCATTTATATTCATATTGCTGCTGGAAGCAACAATGCAAATAGCACTAAAGGACATTATGCAGGATTGCTGGCAGCGGTAAACTGCTAAATAACGTCCGATTTGCAGATGATATAGCTCTTAAGGCAGAGACAGAAGGTAAACTGCACAAACCAGCAGATACAATAAAGAACAGCAGTAAGAGATTTAGACCAACAAATCAATAAGGAAAAATATGTCAGACCTAACGACCATATGAAAAACATAGAAAACATTTACATCCTACTCAGCAATGAAAGATTGGAGCAGGAGCAGGAATCGGCAACCTTATGGACAGCAGGGGCCAAACAGCTATGGAAGTGTGGAAGTGTTTGGCTGAGAACCATTTAAGTAAATAATTTTTTTAACGGGCCCCTAAAAAGTTTTAAATTTTGTTATATTTAGAAAGTTTATGCTGGAAAAAGTTCTAAAGTTCTCAGAAATATACAGATCAAGTTCGAAACTTTGGCGACGATTTTTTCTGTTTGCTTGACCAACTTTTCAGGACATTAATGCCGTTGATCGACTAATTCACCGATCAGAAGGTGCGTTAGACAAAGCAACAGAACATAATTTTTGGGCTGCGGAGGCCAGGTTATCAGCATTGATATTGAAATAATACCAGAAGTATGTTTTACAAGAGAAGCGATGAATTTATGAAGAATTGACTAAAATTGTGTAATAAAAATTAGAATGGACGACGATCGTGGTCTACGAGAGTTTATGAGAGTCAAGTGCTTCTGCAATGACCTCAAGGAAATGACACTTGAGGGGAGTTAAAAAGGTTTAAGCAGAAAAGTCAACACCTCTACATTGACATGCTGCTTTGAATTAGATGGAAGTAAAATCTGGAAGAGGGAAATTAAGGAGTATCATTTGGATATGTCGGCGACATGACATGTGCTTGAGAAACAATCATTATAAAAATATATGTGTCGCATTGTCCTCATAGTTCTCCGATTGTGAAGTTTGGAGACGACCCCTGACTTAAATACATATTCGAGAATTCTTAATAATCGTTTTGGTGAGACAGAATTAGGTTTTATGTATATATCCGCCGATCTGTGATGAGTGCTGTTTGCTGATTATTGTTTTACGCAGTAAAGAAAGAACAGTAGGCCCTATTAGTGTATATCGAATTTTGTTCGGCCTTTATTAAGACTGTGCTGCATTTTGCTGTTAGAGGCCGAGCGTAGTGAAATACACTTGAATATCTCTCGACATAGTTTCAAGTGGCGTAACAGCGTAAGGACAGTCTAATAAAGCGTTTGTTGATGTCGAATAAGAACATGGATATTGTGAAGTTGCTTCTTTATCTGATGATATCGATGACGTCATCAATGACGAAAGGAGTCAGCTCTATTCGAGGTGTGAATATTTAATTTCCCTTCATGTAAAATTACGATTGTTAAAGATCACTTTCGGTATAGAGCAAAGATTTGGCATTCAAGAATAATGATGAATAGAGACTGGAGCATTCTTTGCATATAGACTGATTTAGGTTCTTATGATGATTGTGTCAGCGGGAGGTGAAATATGCACAAATTCTGTATTTAGGCGCAATTCGAAGCCTTCACTTGACACAAAAATGGAAATTTATCACTGAGGTTTTATCGATTTCGTAATACTTTAATTGTCTGATCTTACGTAGAAACCAAGACCTATATCTGATGGTCGAATTAAACACACAGAAATATGGCAAAATATTACTTAACATATTTGTCTAAAGTAAGGAATAACTTAATTGTTGTCTATTCAAATGGAAATCAATTCTATGAAAAATTATCTGATGTAGGCGATTAGTATCACAATGTCTATTCACAAAGCACACAAATATATATAGTCTATTATAATGTTTATAGACATTTCTGAATTCACAATATTTACACATAGACAACTGCAATCCTTAAAGCTTTGTAAAACAGGTGTTTTCAAATGACGGTCCGAAGGCAACTTGTGAGCCGTCAGCTCTGAGAAAGTTCCCCGGAGGCATAAATATTTGATATAGCGTATTTTAATAACTTAAAACGCCCAAATAAATACATGATAACAGAAGACAAGACATGATGATAGAGAAAGCGGAGAAAAATGAAGAAATATAAGGAAGAGATAGAAGGAAAAGGTAGAAGGAAGAGATAGATGTATGTTCGGATGCATGCATGTATGACTGTATGTATGTATGTATGTATTTATTTATTTATTTATGAAATGTAAAAACGAGTGAATGAAAAAGTCATGAGAACTTGTGCTCGGGTATAATCTTTCACTTTGTCTTGTTTCAGCGGCGTCTGTAGTCATGAATTGAGTTAATTCGGTGTTAAGTTAATTAAGTGTAGGTAATTAATTTCTTGATCCAGTATGTCTCTCTAGTTAGGCGTTTTTGTTTGTTTTTGCGTTCATCGTTTTCGCCGTGTAGTTGTTCGATTGGTGTTATAGAAAGATCATTGACGGAATGGTCTTTCTGTGTAAAGTGGTTTGCGAGGGTCGCATCTCTGTTTGTTTTAATGGTGGATCTGTGGATGATCAGCCTACTCTTCAGTGAGAGTGCTGTCTCTCCCACGTATTATTATTTGCATTTGTAACAAGTAATTAAATATATTACATTTGAGCTTGATCGCCGCGTGTATGAGGCACAGAAAGTAATAGCAGCTGTAAGACACGGACAGGTGTTACAATCTCTTGACGTATTTTTAGATCCCAGGTTGTTTGTATGGGGATTGGAGGTCTATTATTTGTAGAGGCTGTTAGTTACATTGGCCTAGGCTTTTATGTTTGGTCTATACGGCTATGAGTCTGTAATTAACGAAAGTGGGGTCTGAGCTACTGTAATAGCGCATTTTCATTCTCTGATCAGGTGTGTTAATAGAGATGAATATGAAATTATGATCGGAAGCAGTTGTATCAGGATTTGTTATAGCGATCAATTGGAAAACACTAAATATTCATTTAAGTGTTTTCGTTGATTCTATATAGCCGATAATAAGCTTAATAGTATTTCGTTAGAGAAAGGTCACTTCATGGTCACAAACAGTCATCTCCTTCCTTTTCAAATCTTTTCCAAGAAAAAACTCAAATGTTTACAAAAATGGGCAATTTTCATCCAATGAATTAAACCTGAAACTTGGTACAACTACATGTATTTTGTGATTGTAGAACAAACGAACGAATATTGTCTAACAGAAACTTTTCATCCTCAATGTTCGAAAGAACGAAGTGATACTCATGGAAAGCGCAAAATATGGAAGGATGAAAATCGGAAAGTGCGTCAAAGCGAAAGAAATTGAGACGTTGGAGGATGATCCAAGATATCTCGGATGCGCTGTTGATGTTCTGTCTTTATTGGATGAACAGTGTTCTGGAAAGTCAAAGTGTGAAATTCGCATAATTGATATTTCTGACGAGAAGCGTCAACCTTGTTTTCCCGGTCTTTTATGTATTTGGAAGCCAGTTACAGATGCATTAGTGGTAAGTCGTTATTTCAACGTTGTCCAGCAATAGGAAAGGTTCGCTTAACAAATGCTACTTGCCAAAATTGAAGTACCACGAAAAGATGGTTGTTGAATGAATGTAGGCCTATCTGCCAAAAATATTCTTTTTGTGTTACAGTATACTTACATAGAAGTGTTATCGTTAGCATTGATATGCTCATGATGAGAGACTATGTATTCATGATGTAATTCTGTCAGTGGCAGATGAAACGCGAAGCTGTGCTGTTAAAGTCTCCAGAACTCCCACGCACATTGATATTTCGCGCAATATCTGTGGGACAGAGTCTCAACCGTGGACACTCGAAGCTCCGATTGGACAAAAACTTGTCGTCTCTCTTGTCGACCTGACTCCAACAGAATCCCAAAACCGGAAATGGAAACCGATGTCAGCGAATGGGATACATTGTGGATAGGGCTGCTGCAAGAAATATTTCCATATGCGGAGACGGATCACGAGAGAAACAGTTGTATGCATCAACTGGAAATGCAGTCGAAATAGTTCTCGTTCGTCATTCGGAGAATAACAAAAATCAGAAAAACGTTCCAATATTCTTTAGCTTTGAAGGTGAGAGAATAAATTGCTAATAAACTGTCGGCTAAATGTTCTTTATTTAACTATGTTTTAAAGGTACACTCCATAAGGGCTGTCCATTAATTACTTCAAAAAATAGAGGAGGGAGTTTGAAAAGTTTGACAGTTGTTGACAGGGAGAGGGGGTCAAGAGAAGTTGATGTGGACAATTTCCTTTTGTTAGCAAATGATAAAAAAATAGAAAATTTCTGGAATGCTATTTATGACAACGAAGAAAAGCCTGACAAGCAAAAACAGTTGATGAACAAAAGAAAAGGAAAAGTCTTATCGCTGCAAAAATAATAACCTTCTAAACTTTTTGGAGGACCCGTCACTGGTCTTAGTGATGGGGGTCAAACGTTTTGACATAATTATAGGAGGGTCACTGAAAGGTGACAGTTGTTGACTAGGGGAGGGGTCAAAAATTGCCCAAAAATTGTTGACATAATTAATGGACAATTAATAGGCTCAACGCCCGTACGAAGAACAGAAGGGTTAGCGTCTTCAGTTTTACATGTCATTGAAACGGCTTAATGAGAGCGATTGCCAGCCTTTCCCTCGCCGCCTTTCCTTCCGAGTTAACACACGATGTACTCATTCACAGCTGAGTCGACTGGGAACGCTTGGGACAGAAACAACCGAAAAGTTTATGCCGCGGCCGGGAGTTGAACCACGGACCTCAAGATTAGCAGACCAGTGCGCTAACCACTGCTCCACCGCGCACCCATAATCTATGTTGTGATATAGTATATAAGCGCCAAATTATATATTATTCAAAATCGAATCCGCTTTTGATGATATATTGAAGTAAATTTCTTTGATCTCCCATCAATATGTCGCGTGTTTTCAAAACTGTGTAAAATTGTGAGATATAGATTTCTTATAATTGCAGCTGTTGGTTGTTCTGACATTGTTCCGTCTGAAGACAATTGGTTAAAGAGAAGAGATGACGTTATAGTCATCGGCTGTTATTCCAGTCGTCAAACATGGCAGCTCAACTGCATCGAAAGCAAATGGGTGGGGGCAATCGGGAACTGTTCTAAAGGTGAGAACAAACACGACTATTTATTCGATTAATCAGGCCCGTCTTTACGTGTTAAAAACCGCGCACAGTTCCCGGGGCCCCGCGCATCTTAGGGGCCAGCGCAAAAACGCGATAAAACTTTTTTGTTTTCTTTGCTTGTCAACTTTGAAAACGTTTGGCGAGGATCTTTTTTCTTTCTAGTCAACACTGAAAAACGTTTGAAGATGACATTTTTATGCTTGTCAACATTGAAAAACGTTTGGAGATGACCTTTTTTTGCTTGTCAAGTTGTCAACCTCTGATCTTCATCAAAGGCCCCGCAGGCCGCTAGGTGCCCGGAGCCACACACAGATATGAGACGGGCCTGCGGCTAATGGACACAGTCTACACTTCAAATGGTTAATGGAACTTACAAAAGGCCACTCCTAAGTGCATCGCGACTTTCAAATTTCTCAAATATCCAACGTTACCAGCAATTATAAATTGGAATAGGCAGAGCCCTGATGCATAGGAATATTTCACAGTTCAAATACAATCGAATTGCTTTTCTTACAGATAATTCAAAAGCAGACTCTATTCATGAATCTCATTCCGTATCCGAAACACAGCTATCCCAAAAAGCACAAGGTGAAATCCGTCATTTTTGGTTCATTTAAAGCTTAAAATATTTGGAATCATGGAGAGTGTAAAATCACAAAATTCCTTGATCCGATAATAATGATGAACTGTCATTTTTATAAGATATCCAGCAGAAGATCTAATTATAGCTTATGTTCTCATAAGTCCTTATCTAATAGCATTTTAGCATTCATTTTCAAAATATTTCAACATTTCTTTTAAGTGAAAGAATCAAATATTGCGAATTGATGTGATTCTCGTTCGTTTATCTGTTTCAGTGTTGGCAATTGTCTCTATCTGTGGATTTACTCTGGCCATCTGCTTCGTTATAATATGCATTGGAGCTTTATGTTTAAGAAGGTAACTTTCCAGTTGCATTCCTCAACTGCGAAATCGATTATATTTGCGCTTCTTAGAATTTTACTCTGTTTTAAGAATGATTTTTACTATGCTTATTACTGCCAGTGATGACAGTATTTGCAATACTCACACATTTCTACTTTATAAATATGAAGAAATTTGATCCATTTACGAGATCGCTGTTATTTGAATACCACATTTTAGGTTTATAATCTGGACTGTGCTACAATGTTCAGTCAAAATTCGTGGCATAATTGTCTGTTTATTACACTATTGTTTGAACATATAATCTAATATTAACCCTTTGCATTGTTCAGGTATTACATTCAGAACAAGGCAAAGAGCGACTACAGAACATTGAACTATGAGAGTGACTTTGGCAGATCAAAGGAGTTGAGTGGTCAGAAGACATCATCTGCCTTTCCAACCCATCGTACAGGAGACGCTGTCAATCGGTCATTGGTCCATCAGTTACCTTCATACTCCCTCTACCTGGGCCAAGATGGAGCTAACATGACAGATAATCATCATGCTCAATAACATTTGAGAGTTTCTTCTCGTACTCATTTTTATTGAATCTTTTAAAATAGGATTATCTTCACATTTTAACTAAGAATGACGATATGGCTCCGCCAATTAGATATTCTAGTCTGGAGTTCAAATTCCAAGTTAATTTTTGTCGTGTAAGTGTTTCAGATTCAAGTTGTTTGTCAGATTGTGGCTAGAACTTTATGTGATTAAGTCGCATGTAACCCTAAGACAATTCGTTTCATAATTTGCGATTAAAAAATTTAGATTACTTGAATGAGGTAACAGTTTTTACTGAAATAACACGAATGCCGTCGGGCTAATCACTTCGTCTGAGTAATAGAGATGGCAAATAAATATTCATTCATATTCATTCTAACGAATATTGGGCTTCAATGAATATTAAAGACTAAGACTTATTCAAAACATTCGTTATTTATAACGATTTGCAGCGCCACCTATAAGGAGATTACGAACATAGGATTGCTTGCTGCTGACCGCTGTTCACACGCAAGGCAATAAATTGGTTCCCACGCTTGGCCGACAGTCAGATGACTAGCGTGGACCACCCATGGCCAGAAGCTGCTAGCTGCTAGCTGGCATGCATGCATTGCATGCATCTCCATTATCTACTATACTGGCCCATAATGAATCTAACGACTTGCGCAGAATAACGAATTAGCTGAATTATTCATTAACGGTTCAGATTAACGATTTGCTGAAGTTTGAATACTAGGCAACTGCACTGCATCCAATTTAGATTACGTCATGGAATTTTACTCTTTTGCGCGCGTTGATAGTGTATGGGTCCTACAGGGTGTCCCAGAAAAAATCCCCAGCAGAAAAATTACGATTTCTTAAAAATCCTTAAATATATTTCTATCAAATTTGCAACACGTGTACAGCATATATTTCTCCTCCTTTCTTTGTATGCTTAAAAGTTTTCTTCTTTTAAAATTCTAGTTGTGGACTCCGCGTGATACTTGATTAAATTTTTTGTGCCTGTTAGGTCACACGTGCAGATTAAACCAACAACTGTATCGCAATGCTATAAACCTACTAGCCTATTGGGTACATGTAAAACGTACTACCGTAGCATATCTCTCTATTTTATATTCTTTTCTATAAGGTCGCATCAGGGTTGGGGGAGGGGTGGTTGAACACCCCAGCTAACTTTGCAACTCTCCCAAAAATCGCATATCTGGTACATGCAATTTCTGTCATGCATTTTCAGTCCTCAGCCAACGAGCAGGGTAACGTTTAACGGCTAATGCATATTGTCTAATGAATATTTTCTAACGAATATCTTAAATGAATATATTCAGAGTAACGAATATTCATTTCTAACGATATTTGCCATCTCTATTGAGTAAAGTTTTCAGCTGCCAATATTTTAGGGACACTGAGTACTATTTGACGCAGAACTGTTTAGAATTCCAAATGAGTAAAATCTGTTTTGCTTCCCCTCATCGTCCCCGCAGTAAGCCGTCGACATAAGATAACAAAGCACTGATAGTTATATACTACAGCGCTTTGCTTCTGAATTATACTGTCATGTTTTCGACTGTTAAATTGTAATTTAATTAACGGTTAAGTAAATGAACAAAAAAGATTGACAACAGTATCAGCACTCTACGGAGTGGGACGGCCTTCCATTGTGTAACCTTCTCGCAGTGTAGCCACACATCACTCACTACGTTATACTTCTGGAGAGATTTTCACTTCCTTTTACTTTTAATCAATTTATAAATATTGCATTTTACATTTATCGTCGTAGCTATTTATTCTTAAGCGCGCAGTCTTTCTTGAAATATCTTTAGGCTTGGTGCAATTGTCAGAAAGTTTGAAACTTGGATGATGATTTTGTGGGTCGATGAGGCTGAGGCGTTAAGAGTTTTCGAGTTTTCGCAGGCAGAACGGTTCTGATGAATGTGTAGCTACTCAAATGTCGCGCCAATGTCGAGATATCCATTGTAGCGTTTGTTATATCTGTATCGATTTCACTTTGAAAGCATCGAAACGAAGTATGGGAGAGCTCAACCTATTGTGACTTATCAGTTATGTTTCGGTATGGCATTGATGACCAAGGTACGGTAAGGACTTCTCGTATATGCACTGGGAGTTTGGCGCTATCTTGGTTAAATATAGTGCTTCCATGGATGTCATTTTCCTTATCGAGAGTCAGGAAGCACAGAATCATCACTATAGGCCTACACGCCCTACAGTGTATCAGTGAAACAGCTTTACGCTTAAAACTTGTGAAGCAAAGAAAAATCTGCGTCAGAAGTGATGTCTCAGTGCATTGGCGTTATGGTTGGCATAAAAATAAAAAAGTATTCAGAGAGATTATTTTGAACTGCACTGTAAAACATGTTGTCAGGTTTTCAACATGGATATTGAAATAGCCAGAAGCATGTTTTCTAAGAGAAGAGATGAATTTCTGAAGAATTGACTGCAATTCTGAAAAAAATTGAATGGCTGACCATCGTGGTCTATGAGAGCCTATGAGAGAAATTCTTTTTTACCCGAGTCAAGTGGTTCTGCTTCTGCACTGAACTCAAGAAATTGACACGTGAGTGGAGTTGAAAAAGATTAATACACAGAAAAGGCAGCACTCCTTCATTGCCATATTGTCTTGAAATTGGTGGGGGTAAAACTGCGGGAGAGAGAAATTACGAAGTATCATTTGTATATATCGGCGACATGAGGCTGTACTTGGAAAACAATTATTACAAAATATCTGTATCACATTGTCTTCAAAGTTCTTCTATTGTGAAGTTTGGAGACGACCCCTGACTTAAATACATATTCGAGAATTCTCAATAATCGTTTTGGTGAGAAAGAATTAGTCTTTGCGTATATATCCGCCGATGCGTGATGAGTGCTGTTTGTTGGTTATTGTTCTTCACAGTAAAGAAAGAGCAGTATTAGTGTATAGTGGATTTTGTTCCGCCTTTATTAGACTGCGTTGCATTTTGCTGGTAGAGTTCTAACGTAATTTACTTGAATATCTCTCGACATAGTTTCAAGTGACGTAACAGCGTAAGGACAGTCTAATAAAGCGTTCGTTGGGTTGGAATAAGAACATGGATATTGCGAAGTTGTTTCTTTATCTGATGATATCGATGATGTCATCAATGACGAAGGGAGTCAGTTCTATTCGAGGTGCGAACATTTAATTTCTCTTCATAAGAAATTATGATTGTTAAAGATCACCTTCAGTACAGTAAAGAGCAAATATTTGTCAGTTAAAAATAATGATGATTAGAAAATAGTCTACTTTGCACCCAGACTGATTTTGTTTCATATGCTGGTTGTGTCTCCTAGAAGTGAAATTGACACAAATGCTTTGTTTAGGCGCGTTTGAGGCCTTCTTATGATACAAAACATGAAACTTATCAAACAGGCTCTCTTGATCCCGTAATACTGCTATTGTCTGATTTTAAGTGGAAAACAAAGACCTGCATCTGATATTGGAATTAAATGCACAGAAGTATGGTAACACATCACATTACATATTTGTATAAGAAAGGAAAAACTTAGCCTAATTGTTGCTGATTCAAATGGAAAATAATTCTACGAAAAATTGTCTGATGTAGGCGAATAGAAAGCCCATCACAATGTCTATTCACAAAGCACACACATACATCTATATAGTCTAGTATAATATTTATAGATAGATATGAACTCTCACAATATTTGCACATAGACAACTGCATTCTATAAATCTCTCTAAAACGAAGGTTCCCAAATCACGGCCCGAAGACAACTTGTGAGCCGTCAGCTCTCAGTAAGTGGCCCAGAGGCATCACTATTTGATATAGTGTATTTTAATAATTTAAAACCCCAAATAAATACATAATAAAAAAAGACAAAATACATGAAGATAAGAAAAGAGAAGAATAATGACGAAATCGAAGAGATAGAAGGAAGAGATAGAATGAAGAGATAGAAGAAAAGGGTAGATTGAAGAGATTCATTTATGTACAGTATGTATCAATTGATAGACAGATGGTTATATGTATGTATGAATGTATGCATGTATGTATGTACGAATGGATGGATGGATGACTGGATGGATGGATTGACTGATTGTATGGAGGGAATAAACGATCGAATTAAAAGGCTTGAGAACTTGTGCAGGGGCACAATCTTCCACCTTGCCTTGTTTTAGCGGCGTCGTCTATAGTCATGATTTCTTTAATCCATTATGTCTCTCTAGTTAGGCGTTTTTGTTTGTTTTTGCGTTCATCGTTTTCGTCGTGTAGTTGTTCGATTGGTGTTATAGACCGATCATTGACGGAATAATCTTTCTGTTTAAAGTGGTTTGCGAGGTTCGCATTTCTGTTTGTTATAATGGTGGATCTGTGGATGATCAGCCTACTCTTCAGTGAGAGTGCTGTCTCTCCCACGTATTATTATTTGCATTTGTAATAAGTAAAAGTAATTAAATATATTATATTTGATCTTGAACGCCGCGTGTATGAGCTGCAGAATGTTGTAGAAGCTGTAGGAAATGGGTCGGTTTTCCAATCTCTTGATTGGCATTTTTATATCCCAGGTGGTTTGTTTTGGGATTGCGAGGGAATCTATTACTTTTAAAGAGTGTTAGGAATATTAGCCAAAGTGCTTATGTCTGACTGAGACCCTTTATATTAACGAAAGTTGAATCTGACCTAATAGCGCGTTTCCATTCTATGATCAGGTGTGTTGATAGAGATGAATATGAAATTGTGATCGGAAGAAACAGTTGTTGTTTCAGGAATTATTGTTATAATCAATTGGCTAACAAGTGAATATTCATTTTATAGAACATTGATCCCACATATAATATTTCTCAAACAAAAGTCGCTCTGATGCTCACAAAAGTCATCTCCTTCCTTTTAAAATCTTCCACAAGAATCGATTCAATGTATTTTTAAAATTGTCAATATTTAGTCCATGACAAAAAATGAAAATTGACGCAACTAATTTCTGATTGTAGAACAAACGAACGAATATTGTCTAACAGAAACCTTCCATCCTCAATGTTCGAAGAATGAAGTGATACTCATGGAAAGCGCAAAATATGGAAGGATGAAAATCGGAAAGTGCGTTAAAGCAAAAGAAATTGAGACGTTGGGGGATGATCCAAGATATCTCGGATGCGCTGTTGATGTTCTGTCTTTATTGGATGAACAGTGTTCTGGAAAGACAAAGTGTGAAATTCGCATAATTGATATTTCTGACGAGAAGCGGCAACCTTGTTTTTCTGATCTTAAGATGCATTTGGAAGCCAGTTACAGATGCATTAGTGGTAATATAACAGTCTTATTTCTTCTTAGCCATAGGAAACGTTCGCTTGACAAATGATCTTTGCCGATATTAAAGTATCACCAAAATCGTATCATATCATCCATCCTCATTGCTGAGGGTCGGAGGTTGTGCAGGCTGACGACAAGGTTCTCCACGTGACTCTGTCTTTTGCAGTTCTGATGCAATTGATAATTCATTGGTTTGTCCAGCCCACAATATCATCCGTCCATCGTCTACGAGACCGGTCTCTTCCTCTTGCCGTTAATTCTGCCATGCAGTATCGTCGTGCATAGATTGCCTGCTTGTACTATGTGACAAAAATATTTCAGTTCCTTAAATTGGATAACTGAGTAAAGACGCTTATTTCCCCCAAGTTCTTCTAAGTTTGGGACATTTGTTCTATGTTCTTTCCAGCTGATGGACAACATTCTTCTGAAACCTGTCATCTTCAAAGCACTGATTCTTTTCTGGTCTGCCTTCACCGTCCAAGCTTCAGCTCCATGCGTTGAAATGGGTCAGACCGATGTTTCCATCAGGCGTTTCTTTATGTGCAGATTGAGCAACTGCTCCTTCCAAACGGTAGTGAGTGTCTTTATGGTTGAACGTTCCATAGCAAGCCTTGCTCTTATTTCAGAGCTGCAGTCACTGTCCTCTGTAATTAATGAACCAAGATAACGGAAGTTTTCCACCTGTTCAAGAGGATGTCCATGACATGTGATATTGATTTTGATCCTTCTGTCTGCAGCTACCATTACCTTTGTTTCTAAAATGATAATTTTAAGGCAAAGTTCCCTCGATTTAAAATCCACTTTGTCTATAAGTTTCTGCAATGAATTTGGCGAAGTTTAATCAGAACAATATAATCAGCCTATCTCCGGTTGTTAATCACTCGTCCACTGATGTTAATTCCTGTATCTGGAAGTTCATCTGCTGAACTTCTAATTATGTGCTCTAAATAGCAGTTGAATGACATAGGGGAGATAAGGCAGCCCTGCCGTAGGCCCTTTCCAATCATAAACCAACCTGTCGTTTCCTTGTCCACTCTTACGGTTATTCGTTGTCTCTTGTACATTTTTTGAAATTATGTCAATTGTAGCGTGGTATAATCCCAGTTCCTTCAATATTTTCCATAACTTTGTGTGCTGCACTGAACCAAACGCCTATTTCTAGTCTAAGAATGTCATGTACAACGGTACTGACATCAACCAAAATATGTTTGCTGAATTACTGAATGAATGTATCTATCAAAAATATTCTTCTTGTTTCGTCCTTACAGAGAAGTGCTATTGTTAGCATTGATAGGTTTCATGATGAGTGACTATATGATCATGACGTAATTTTGTCAGTGGCAGATGAAACGCGAAGCTGTGCTGTCAAAGTCTACAGAACTCTCGGACCTGAGGACATTGATATTTCAAAATGAAATAGGGGCGTGTGGGACTGAGTCTCAGGAAAATGGACACTAAAAAATAAATCCGATTGGACAAAAACTTGTCGTTTCTCTTGTCGACCTGACCCCAACAGATTCCCAAAACGGGAATGGAAATCGATGTCAGCGGATGGGATACATTGTGGATAGAGCTGCTGCAAGAAATATTTCCATATGCGGAGTCGGATCACGAGAGAAACAGTTGTATGCATCAACTGGAAATGCAGTCGAAATAGTTCTCGATCGTCATTCGGAGAATAACAAAAATCAGAGAAACTTTCCAGCATTCTTGAGCATTGAAGGTGAGAGCTTAATTTTTTAAATAAACTCGCATCTACAGTGTAAATGTCCTTTGTGTTATCTATGCAATGGTATTGACTTAGACGCTACTGTATATTTAGTTTTATGTTCATCTTATATTCAAAATCTGAGAGACGTTTGATGATATATTGAAGTCAAATCCTTTGCTCTTCCGTTAGCTAAATTCGGGGGCGGAAGATGGCAGAGTGGGTTACGTGCTGGAGCGTCAGGCTGACGGAGCGGGTTCAAGACCAAATGTTTTGTGTTATCTATAGTGATATTTCACACAGGCCGTAATGCCTTCTAAGCCACTTTAAATCATGCTAAGTTTAAATCATGCTAAGTGTGTAGCGTGTTTTTCAAAATGTGTAAATTGGTGAGAAATAGTTTTATTATAATTGCAGCTGTTGGTTGTTCTGACATTGTTCCGTCTGAAGACAATTGGTTAAAGAGAAGAGATGACGTTATAGTCATCGGCTGTTATTCCAGTCGTCAAACATGGCAGCTCAACTGCATCGAAAGTAAATGGGTGGGAACGATTGGAAACTGCTCAAAAGGTGAGAATAAGCAAAAATTAATATTATCTATGGAGCCTTGACGCTTTGGGGGTGTTTCATAACTAAAGTATCATCGAATTCTGTTTTGCAGATAATTCAAAAGCAGACTCCATTGATGAATCTCATTCGGTCCCCGAATCTCAGCTATCCCACAAGGCACAAGGTGAATTTCATCATTTGTTGTTTATTTAAATATCAAAATATATATTTGCCTGCACTGCAGAACAACACTGTAATGGCATGGTTCAGTTGATCCGATGATAGCGATGTTGTAATGATAACACTCTACTGCATTGCTGTCTTGTACGCTGCTATCATCTTTTTTATTTCACTAAAATCTTCCAGAACAATCTAACTCCAGACAGTGAGTATTTTTTTAGGTTTTCGCAAGTCCTTGTATATAGAATGAATTTGAATGAGATTGTGCGCTGTTAGGGCGCAAAGCTATCTTTTACATTTTCACATATTATGCATCATTCATCCATAGAACATTATATATTGAAAACCAGAGATCGCTCACCCATAAAACCCCGGCATTAATTGGGGCGATGATCAGCGACCATTATAGAGGCATCCGCAAGGACAGCCTAGACATTGTTAGATGGCGAAGTAGCAGGCATGAGTCGGTCGCTGCCGCAGCGGGCAGCAGGAAGCATTATATATATATATATATATATATATATATATATATATATATATCGATGTAGCGGGCTCCTGTGGTTTGGTCGGCTGGATGTGAGAGGCAGATAATCGTTCATTGAAATCTAGCTTGGGGATCATAAAGAGAAGAACAGCTGAGAGTATTACATCCATTCCTTGGTGAAATACAGGCTTGAAAGCGGGAACTGGGACCTGGAAAGGACCTCCATTTACCATCGATCATAGCCTCGCCTAGTATGCGAATGGCACCTATTGCTACTTTTTAAATTGCATGATTTCAGATAAGTTTCATGAAGTGCTGGACATGTCATTGTGGAACGTGACATTATTACAATATAGTATAAGAACACATCATGTGCGGTTTGTTTGATTGTATCATAGTCTAACTGACTCTAGTCAGACTGTCTCTTCATGGTCGTTAGAATCGGGCGACCCGAGCACATATTGAGGTTACGGACACTGGGCAGGGAGGGGAGGAACCAGGAAGAAGAAATGCCCCAGAGTCAGAAAATAGACTTAAGACGTAAAGTCATGACGTCACAATTGAATATCCAACACCATAATGGAATAGCCTTTCTATAGTAATTTTCGAAGATATTTAATGTGCTTTGAATTGAGCTAATTGGATTATGTAAAAGAATGGTTCTAATTCGTTTATCTGTTTCAGTGTTGGCAATTGTCTCTATCTGTGGATTTACTCTGGCCATCTGCTTCATTATAATATGCATTGGAGCTTTATGTTTAAGAAGGTAATGGTTCAAGCACATTCCGCAGCTGCGAAATCGATTATTTTGACCTTCTTAGAATTTATTGTTTAAAATGATTCTATCATATATCGAGTTATAATTATTACTTTTAGTATTTGCACTTTTGCAGTACGCGTATATTTCCAATTTGCAAATTAGAAATGTTGATCCAACTATGAGATTATAATCACCTGAACACCAATTATTTGTAGTGTTGATTAAGGACGCTTGAAAATTAAATGCAGAAATAAATAATTATAATTAGGTTGCCTTAAGACGTGTTCTGACATAGCAAAAGTCGAATGATTGTAAAATAGCTCTTTTCCGTTATTTAGATATTACATTCAGAACAAGGCAAAGAGTGACTACAGAACATTGAACTACGAGAGTGACTTTGGCAGATCAAAGGAGTTGAGTGGTCAGAAGACATCATCTGCCTTTCCAACCCATCGTACAGGAGACGCTGTCAATGGGTCACTGGCCCATCAGTTGCCTACCTATTCCGTCTTTCTTGGCCAAGATGCAGTCAACAATGCAGATCATCATCACGGTCAACTCAGCGGCTGAATACCATTTGATAGTTCCTTCTAAGACTCTTTTAATAAAATCAATTTAAAATGGGCTAGGGGCTGTCCATTAATTTTGCCAACAATGTTTGGGCAATTTTTGACCCCTCTTTTGTCAACAACTGTCAACTTTCAGTTACCCCTATAATTACGTCAACAAATTTGACCCCCCTAAAATCAATGACAGGTCCCAATAACAAGGTTAATATTTTTGCGGTGATGACCATTTTTTCCTTTTTGCTCATCGAGTGACAAAATGTGGTGGTGATGACCTTTTTGCCATGCTTTTGTCCATTGTAATAAGTAGTATTCCATGAAATTTTCTATTTTTTGATTATTTGTAAAAAGTGAAGTTGTTGACGTCAACTTCTCTTGACCCTCCCTCCCCTTGTTAACAACTGTCAAACTTTTTCAAACCCCTCCCCTAAATTGTTGACGTAATTAATGGACAGCCCCCTAGCATTTGAATTCTGTATCATGATTTTGTTCCGCTAAATAATTATTTTAACTTGAAATACAGACTCCTTTAGTTTAATAATAATTCTATCAGATTTAGTGTCTTAAAGCACCCCCTGGCAATTACTGGAAATGCCCATATTACTTTGCTTTCTCCCCTGGTTGAGCAAACGAATATCTTGAGATTTTTGTCAAATATCTTTGGACGATTTTATAATTTTACGCATAAATAATTTTGCATCGCCTATTAATATATGATGGTGTTGCATGGAGATTACAATAAAACGCTTATGTACACTCACCTTTTTGTACACTCTCTTTAAACGGTCGACTTCCAGCCACAGTAGGCCTATTATATATCAGTCTGTTTGATGCATCATATGGCGTGAAAACATAATGCTAACAGATAAAATAGAGTCAAATAAGATAAAGTGAAGATAACTCATTTGAACATTCCTGCATGAAGCTGTGCCTCTGAAACAATTATTTTAAAATGTTTTATATAGTCGTAGAGCTACCGATTTGTTGGAAGCATATAATAGGCAAACAGAACCTAAGTGACAATTCTTTGGACATCGTTTGCGATTCTTTGCCAATGCAGGACACCAAAGTCCATCGGTAATGCGTGTTATTCGCTGATTAGGTTTCAAAGATCAGAATTCTTAAGTCAGAAACAGTTCTTTTGCATCCGACGCATGCAAGCGATATTGCGATTAGTCTTTGCTTAGACGAACTATCCTAGATATACTGGAGTCATATAAAACGTCCCACTGAAGAACGGATTCTCTTCTGTTTCGTTGTCAGATTCCATTCATCGTTAAAGTCCCTGACATTGGAATTTGCGGTGAGTTGACCAGCTGTGAAAACACATAACAGAGAATAAAATAAGTATTTAGTATTACTGTAATTTCGGCAGTCATCGATTATGCCAATAGTAATACGGTGGAACGCATGGTTTAAGTCTTTACTTCTACGACTGATGACAACTGCGCTGAAGACAGAATAACCTTGACCTGCATTGCCATCCTCGCGTTTTTAGCTTCTTAGATTATTTTTAGTCTCCGCGTTACGTCGCTTGTCACCAGTCCGATTCTTCTTCGCATATTTTAATCAACTGTACCCGAAGAGTTGATTTGACTCAGAAACTGACACGTGAGTTGAGTTCGGACCCTCAGATGATGAAAATGATTGCCTTTGAAATTTGGAGATGCCCCCTGACTTAAATACATATTGAAGAATTCCTAATAATCGTTTTGGTGAGACAGACCTAAGCTTTTTGTATATATACGCCGATGTATCAGTGCTTTTTGATGGGTCTTTGTTTTCAACAGTGAAGAAATAGCAGTATTAGTGAATATCGAATTGTGGTCCGCTTTTATTAAGACTGCGTTGCAGTTTGGTGGTAGAGTCCTAACGTAATTTACTTGAATATCTCTCAACATAGTTTCAAGTGGCGTAACAGCGTAAGGACAGTCTAATAAAGCGTTCGTTGATGTTGAATAAGAACATGGATATTGCGAAGTTGCTTCTTTATTTGATGATATCGATGACGTCATCAATGACGACGGGGGTCAGTTCTATTCGAGGTGTGAATATTTAATTTCCTTTCATGAAAAATTATGATTGTTAAAGATCACTTTCGGTATAGAGCAAACATTTACCAGTCAAAACTATAGTGATCAATAGAAAATATTAAATAGTCTTCTTTGCACATAGACTCCATTACTAAACACCGATTGCCTCTGCGGATGTGGAATAGAAACAAATGCTGTGTTTAAATGCGATTTTTTGGCATGATATAAAAATGGATATTTATCAGTGAGGCTTTGTTGACCTCTTATTTCTTTTATTTTCTGACCCTAACTATGAGATCAAGATCTGCACCTGATGGTTTAATTAAATGCACAAATATTTAGTAAAGCATTATTTAATGTATATTTCATGTCTCTTAAAGTAAAGAATAAATTCTGCGTTGTTCATTAAAATGCAGAACAATCTTGTTAAGAGGCCAACCATAAATGACGTAAGGCAATTTTGGCAGCTTTTTTACCCCGCCCCTGTCGTCACACGTCATCACAAAAAGTCAGACCCCCTAAAATATGACATCACAACGCGTTGCCTTTTGTCTTTAAAGTCAAAATTAACGTTGCGTTTGAAAATATTATTATAATTTTTATAGGTGAAACATTATTCTGGGGACTTTTTAAAAACTCTTTTTAAGATAAATGTATAATTACCACCCCGTCTTGATCAAACATCGTCAGAAATGTTTTGAACCCATTAAATCGTTGTACAGTCGTGGAAATGCGTTGGAGCCCCTAAAAAAATTGATCAGAAGGTGTAAAAACCTCAGATGAGGCCAAATATGACGACAGTGACTCTTTTATGAAAATGATACGTGCTTTTCGTGACTATATATATATATAGAGCCTCTATATATATAATATATTCTTCATAGTATTCTGCCCCGACAGGTCTGTATTCAATTTGGCGATTCATTCCTGCTGATGCTTTCTTCTTTAAGTCTTTATAGTCCTTTTCCATCATCCAGAGACGTCAATCTCAGATGAGTCTTCCTTTGGTCTTTTCCCCCTCTAGTTGTCCGTCTATTATTTCCCTTAGGAGTGAGTCTCGCTCATTATATGTCCCATCCAGGTCTTTTGTCTTTTGACGTGTTGATCATCTCTTTGTTTCCTCCACCTGTTTGCAGGCGACCTTTCTCGAGTTTGTCTTATGTTCCGTCCAGATGACTTTCTCATTTTTCTCCATATCCACATCGCCAAAGGGACAGTCTTGTTATTTCCTCTTTTCCTAAAGTCCATGTCTCCGATCCATAAAGTGTCAGACCCATATCAGTGTTTTGATAAGTCTTTTTGTCAAGTTTCGTCTAATCCGCCTTTCATCAGTTCTTTTCTTTGATAAAATGCCTCTTTCCCATCAGTCGCTGGCGTGTTCCACTGCCTCCTTGCATCTTGCATCGGGCCTGATGAGACTCCCCAGGTAGCAAATTTCTGGACTTGTTCTAAGTTGGTCCATAAATCATGAGAATTCTTTTCCTTTTTTCTTCCCACAGATGATCATCGTTTTCTTTGTGTTTATTCACATACCATACTCCTCTGAATGGGTTAGTCTATCCATGATTATTTCCATTTTTTTTCAATTGCTATCAGTGCCTGATCGTCAGCAAATCTCAGTGCTGGTATTATTATATAATACTAAATTATTTTAATTATTAATTATTAATATATTCAATATATATATATATTGAATTATATATGGAATACATGTCTACAGTCCTCTTCCAATATGGTTCAACATCCCCCTCATTCTTATCTATACATTTTGCCCCATTTAAGATTTTGATTAATCTTCTTTCTTTCCATTCAACTCCAATTCTCCTCAGTGAGACTTTATTTGAATGTCCACTCTGTCAAAAGCTTTTTCAATTTCAACTAGAACGGATCCATTCCATGTTGTATGCTTCTTTCCACCATTTTGATGACTCGGGATGCTGGTTCCTTTTCCTTTCTAAAAGTTTTTGATCTTGTCAATAAAATTAATTATTTTTCTGTAAGTATTTTCAAAATTTTTAGTATTGTTATATTCTGTGGTCTTAATTCTGCGGAATTCTGATTTCTTTTTCTTTGGGATCAAACCCATTTTGCGGAAAATTTGTTTTAAAAATCTACTGAAAACTGGTGCAAACCGGTGCAATTGCACCGGTCGTACTGCGGATGTAAACGTTTTTGAGATTTTTTATTAGCATTTTCAAGACTGCAAGTTTTATCTACATTTATTGTGCTGGAAAACACAAAGAAGCAACTAGTGGCTAGCTGATTTTTACTATCTCATTTCTTTTTTAAACACAAACAGAATCCCTACATTTTCCTATTTCCAGATTGGATCCAGTGTTTCACTGGATCCAATGGAAATATCTTTATGTTTTCAGTCACGTGTTGAGTACTTGTTCGAAATTAAGTTGATAATGGCTGCGATTGCTAATAATAATAATAATAATAATAGTTTCCACAATTTAATAATAATAATAATAATAATCTGACCAACACACTGTAAGTCGACATATATTCTAAATAATTAATCGAACATCAGACCGATTATTTGCGAATTTGAGTTTTCTGTTATGCCAAAAGGAATTCAATGACAATGACGTTCTGATCAACTAACTAGCAGGTGTTTACGCACCCACAAATACTATATGGATCTGAATTTTTAGGGTGCACAAAAAGAAGATGAAAAAGACTAGGCCTATACTCCCGGAAATTCCCAATCTGTTTATCGTTTTATTGGTCAAATTCCCAATTTCAAAGTGCTTATAAATGAAGATACACGGGGCATTTGTGGATTTTTAAGAATTTACCATCATGGACAAACTCAAAAAAAAGGAGGCTAACATGGCATGGGGGTAAACAGGATGGAAGGTAAAGAAACGGTTTCACGAAAAAGCACTCTACACAGTATACATACAAGGAAGGTATATATATAATAATAATGTCTATAGTCATATATGAACTGCCCAGAAAAAATGGATAGCAAAATTGCAATAAAAGAAGATTTAAAAAAGAAAGACAACAAGGCCTACCATTTATTTGAAGAAAGAAGAAAGGTCAACATTTGAAAAATCCATTGGAAATGTTTTCAGTGACTATAACTGATAATGTCACTAATGAGTCCATAAATTTTGAAAGCAATTATGATGATAATGATAAAACAAGAGATCGATCATTTATATTCGTATTTTAAAAATAAGGAATTCAATATGTTCTAATATATAATTAATTATATATATATATTTATATATTTTTAAATTTTTTATCATGATTAGCAAAACATTTGTTTAATTAAACAAAACACGACTTTTATGGACGTGAGCAAATTTCAGTCAATGATTAAAACTGAAACTTGGAATAACTATTTTGTGATTTTAGAACAAACGAAAGAATATTGTCTGACAGAAACATTTAATCCTCAATGTTCGAAGAATGAAGTCATATTAATGGAAAGCGCCACCTATGGAAGGATGCAGATTGGCAAATGCCTTAAAGCTGAAGAGATTGAAACACTTGGGGCTGGTCCTAGACATCTGGGGTGCTCTGTTGATGTTCTGTCTTTGCTGGATGAACAGTGTTCTGGCAAAATGAAGTGTGAAATTCGCATAATTGATATTTCTGACGATAATCGTCAACCTTGTTTTTCTGGTCTTAAAATGCATTTGGAGGCCAGTTACAGATGCATTAGTGGTAAGTCTATCAACATTATCTCTATTTAACAATAAGAAACTCTCTCTTGACAAATGCTTTTTACAGTAATTGAAGTTTCACAAAACAGGTCGTCGAATGAATTAATCTATCAAAAAATCTTCTTCTATTACAGCATACTTACAGAGAATTGCTATTGTTCTATTGTTAGCATAAATTGGTTTCATTATGAGTGACTATGTAATCATGATGTAATTCTGTCAGTGGCAGATGAAACGCGGAAGCTGTGCTGTTAAAGTTCCCAGAACTCCCATACACATTGATATTTCGCGGAATATCTGTGGGACAGAGTCCCAGCCATGGACACTTGAAGCTCCGTTTGGACAAAAACTTGTCGTTTCTCTTGTCGACTTGACTCCAACAGATTCCCAAAACGGGAATGGAAACCGATGTCAGCGGATGGGATACATTGTGGATAGAGCTGCTGCAAGAAATATTTCCATTTGCGGAGTCGGATCACGAGAGAAACAGTTGTATGCATCAACTGGAAATGCAGTCCAAATAGTTGTCGATCGTCATTCGGAGAGCAACAAAAATCAGAAGAAACTTTCCAATGTTCTTGAGCTTTGAAGGTGAGAGAATAAATTGCTAATAAACTGTCATCTAAATGGGTTTTCTGTTATCTATGCAGTGATATTGATTAAAACGCCATATTTTATGTTATACGCATCCTATATTAAACATCAAAGAGGATCTTGATCATATATATAAGTAGCCTAAATTTCTTTGATATTCCATCAGTGTGTATAGTGTTTTTTAAATTGTGTAAATTAGTGCGATATATCTCACCAATTTACACAATTTAAGAAACACTCTACACACTGATGGAAGATCAAAAGATTTCTTATAATTGCAGCTGTTGGTTGTTCTGACATTGTTCCGTCTGAAGACAATTGGTTAAAGAGAAGAGATGACGTTATAGTCATCGGCTGTTATTCCAGTCGTCAAACATGGCAGCTCAACTGCATCGAAAGTAAATGGGTGGGAGCGATTGGAAACTGTTCGAAAGGTGAGAATAGGCAAAATTAATATAATCTATGGAGCCTTGATGCTTTGGGGGTATTTCATAACTAAAGTATCATCGAATTCTGTTTTGCAGATAATTCCAAAGCAGACTCTATAGATGAAACTCCTTCGGTCCCCGAATCACAGTTATCGCACAAAGCACAAGGTGAATTTCATCATTTTTTGCTTATTTAAATATCAAAATATTTGCATGCGCTGTTGAACAACTCTCTTATGGCATGGTTCAGTTTATCCGACGATGGCGATGTTGTTATGATAACACTCCGCTGCATTAGTCTCGCACGCTGCTATCATCCTTGACCTCCATAGAATCCTCCAGAACAAATAACTCTAGACAGCAAGCATATTTTAGGTTTTCATGAGTACTTGTCTATGGAATGAAGTTAAATGAGGTCGAATAGCTAAAATGATAGTCCTAATGGAATAGACTTTTTTTATAATTTTTGATAATCTTTTTGATTTTCATAAACCCGGATCAGGACAACTGGGTACCGCCGTTAGAACCCGGACAAATGGACCTCGCATTTGGGTAACGGGACATTTGGGTAACGGGACATCTGGCTCCTGGACAACTCGGCCCCGTACAATAGAATAAGAGAGAATAATGTTGATGAATTTCATTATATATATATATATATATATATATATATATATATATATATCCTGATAGGCCTACTTTGCAATTCGAAGACATGATAATGAGCGTATAATAATAGAATTGGTACCAATCTCCTTCAATTCAACGATACATGAATACATGAACAAAAATGACAAAAATGCAAGAATAGAAACACGCATGAAATGAAATTAAGCGCATTAAATTAGTAAGCGTATATAAGTGTTATTTGCCTATCTTCTTCCATTCAACGATACATGAACAATAGGAAAACAACGACATAAATACAAGAACAACAATAAATGCAATAAAGTACATTATACGCGTATAACGTGCATAAACGTAAATAGATGTAATAAAAGTTTATTGTAATAGTCTTTTGACGATGATGCGGGGCCGAGATCTGCAGTACCCAGATGTCCCGTTACCCAAATGTTCCATTACCCAAATGCCCCGTTACCCAAATGCGGGGCCCAGTTGTCCGAGGTCCAATCCGCAGTACACAGTTGTCGCGTACCCTCATAAACCATTGTCTAATGAATGAATTTGAATGAGCTTGAATAGCTAAAATGGCAATGGAATAGGGTTTCTATAGTAATTTTTAAAAATATTCAATGTGCTTTGAAATAAATACTAATTAGATTATGTAAAGGAGTGATTCTCATTCGTTTATCTGTTTCAGTGTTGGCAATCGTCTCCATCTGTGGATTTACTCTGGCCATCTGCTTCATTATAATATGCATTGGAGCTTTATGTTTAAGAAGGTAATTGTCCAATCACACTCCTCAACTGCGAAATCGATTACATTCGGGCTTCTTAGAACTTTACTCTATTTTTAAAATGATTTTTATTATACGTCTGGTTATAATTATTATCTTAGAGTATTTGCTGTATTCACATATTTCTAATTTACAAATTTCACTGTAGAAAAGTTGATCCAAATAAGAGATCATAATTACCTGAGCACCAATTATTTGTAGTGTTGATTAAGAAGCACTTGAATATTAAATGCATGAATAAAAAAATGATTGCATTATGACGTGTTCTGGCATAGCAAAAGTCGAATGATTAATAGCTCTGTTACATTGTTCAGGTATTACATTGAGAACAAGGCAAAGAGCGATTACAGAACATTGAACTATGAGAGTGACTTTGGCAGATCAAAGGAGTTGAGTGGTCAGAAGACATCATCTGCCTTTCCAACCCATCGTACAGGAGACGCTGTCAGTGGGTCATTGGCCCATCAGTTGCCTACCTATTCCGTCTTTCTTGGCCATGAAGCAGTCAACAATACAGATAATCAACTCAGCGGCTGAATGCCATTTGAAGGCAGAATCCTGATACAGAATTCAAATGCTAGCCCAACCTAAATCGTTTAAATTAAGTTGGGCTATCATTTGAATTCTGTATCATGATTCTGCTCCGCTACGTAAATATTCTAACTTGAAATACAGGCTCCTTTAAGTTAATAATTTTATCAGATTTAGTGGCGTAAAACACGCCCTTGCAATTACGGGAAATGCCCGGATTACTTTGCTTGCTGTCTGGGTTGAGCAAGCAAATATATTAAATTTCTTGTAAAATATTTCTAAACAATTTTATAATTTTACTCATGAATAATTTTGCATCGCCTATTAATCTGTGACGGTGTTGGATGGAGATAACAATAAACCGTTCCTGTACACTCACCATTTTGTACACTCTCTTTAAACGGTCTCTTCCAGCCACAGTACTCTGTATCATTCTGTGTGACGCATCATATAGCGTGAAAATTAGTGCTAAAGGAAGAGAGTGTGTTAATGTTTAATAAAACTTAGCGTCTACGCTGTTTCTAAACTTTCTTTGCATAATGCCGTCATCATCATTATCATCATCATCATCATCATCCCATCTTCACGCGGGTACGCTACAACTCGGCGACGAACGACTCGGCGTCGAACGACTCGGCGACGGATACGATCGATTATAGGCTGTCAGTTATATTTCAACGAGTTATAAAATGTGTTGGAAATTTTAAGTTCAACATTATATACTCATATGATTGTGAATTTAAGTCACCAAAGAAATTTATGTCGGGTCAATTCCAAGTTGATTAGATTATGTTCGCTTTATAGTTCAACACATTGGAATGAATTTTGAAGTAGCTGCCCAGATTGCGTGAGGATTAAAATAATTTCCCCCTCGTTTCCACTCCCCCCTTATAAGCAACTATAGAGTTTATCGCTGTATGTACATTTTCCCATTAAACTGCACGAAACATATTCGTTTAGTACCGGTTACATTAGCCACCTCCTCCCACCACCCTCCCACTTTTAAATTGGACAACGACCGTTGACGTGCATTAGCCGACTTCAAAGATCTGCTAACCCCTACTCGCCCCGCCCCAGCGCCTTTCAACTCTCCCAACACCATAAACTTTATAGACTCTTTCGCCGAGTCTTTCGTCGCCTAGTCGATACGGCGCCGAATCGTTCGTCGCCGAATCGTTCGTCGCCGAGTCGTTCTGTCTCCTCTCCACGGGTACTCGCGTGGGCAGCGAGCGGCCGTTGCGTTTCTTCAGAATCGTGGCCACGAAGAAAGGATCGGACTATGACCAGATGATACGTCAAGATGGGTGCTAAAGATCCGATGAGCAGGGACACCCTCGTTGAGGCGGGCGATGTGGACGAACAAGGTCAGCCGGCGTTTGATTAGTAGCTCGGTGAGTGAAGGCATTGCTGCTCGGGTAAGGACTTCTTGATTGGTGATAAAGTCGTACCATCGAATTCCCTCGATGAAGCGGATACATTTCATGCGGACGGCCTACACCTTAAGAAGGTCTACGGAAAGTAGAGACCGTGTTTCTGCGGAATAAGGTAGTACTGACATTACGAGGACCTTGTGCGCACAAATCTTGAGTCCGAGAGATATTCGTTGGTCCTCCAGATGTTGAGGGAGAACATGGCTGATGAAGCGAGGTAGATGCGTCGTTTGAGATCCTCATTACAGTACCCGTTTGACGACTGGGTACTGCTGAGATATATGAAGCTTTCTGTTGGTTCTATGGTTTCGCTGCCGTTTGACACTGGTGACGGTGGAAGGTTGAATCCCACGTTCTGTAGCCGTGTATTCTTCCAGGTGTCCTTCAGACCGAAAGTTGCGGCGACACTGAATTCAAAGAGATATTTGGCGAGCTCAGCTTTAGGAGGAAAAAAGTGGGCGGTTTCATCGACAAGACCAGTTCCGAGAAGTAGTGGGGGGGGGGGGTCGACGTCTATTTCTGGATCAGATGGCATATCCATATCCAAGATTCAATTGATGGCATTACAGAACAGACAGAGAGCGAGGACACGCCCCTGTCGAACGCTGGACGATGTCTTAGGTTTTGAGGAGAGTTTTTGACCAACACGGATGGAGGCGTCTGTGTGCTGATGGAGATCAATAATAAGTCGAAGTATTCAAAGGTATTCCAGGCATACCCTTTGAACGGAGCGCCTTATAGGGCGCCTCACCATTGACCGAATCGAACGATGCTTTAATGTCAAAGTAAGTAACGTTCAAGGAACGGTCGAATTCGCGATTCAGTTCGGATGGAAGTCTCAGGGCTAGACTAGTATCGATGGTAGATCGTTCGGGAGTGAAGTCTGATTGCTGAGGTCGGCAGGTTTTCAGCAGAAGTGGCTGGATGCGGGCCAGATGTACGTGGGCAAATACCTTTCCAGGAACCGACAAGAGTGTCATGGGCCGATAGTTTTCATAGTCGGCATTGGAGCCTTTTCCTTTGTATAGTGCGTATTTCCAGTCAGCAAGACGAGCAAGTACACGGCCTGTTCTCCAGACTTCGATGAGAATTGAGTGAAGGCAGAGCTGATTGGTCAGATGGCATATTTCAAGAGTTCTGGAGGATGCCATCTGGACCCGCTGCAGACGTCAACTGACCGGATTCCATCTTGACTCTAGTTACTACACAGGTCAGCGTTGTTAGACGGTCTGGACAGATCTTTGTACATACATTACGAATCAAGAGGCGCAATGCTTTAGGTTCTTCGAATATAGAAACAGTTTGATAGTGAAATAGATTTAACTCCACTGTGAGAATAGCTTAATCCAGTGCACCGCCTTCAACTGACTGTAATCCACAAAACACAAAGATCTGCTAGTCTGAAGCAGCAATTGAAACGTTAGTGGAGTTGGTGTCCTCATATCGTGAAAAAGATTGTCTTTGAAGTTTGGAGATGCCCCCTGACTTAAATACATATTCGAGAATTCTTAATAATCGTTTTCGTGAGACAGACCTAAGCTGTGTGTATATATCCGCCGATCTGTGATGAGTGCTGTTTGCTGATTATTGTTTTACGCAGTAAAGAAAGAGCAGTATTAGTGTATAGCGAATTTTGTTCCGCCTTTATTAAGACTGCGTTGCATTTTGCTGGTAGAGTCCTAACGTAGGCCTACTTAACTTGAATATCTCAACAAAGTTTCAAGTGACGTAACAGCGTAAGGACAGTCTAATAAAGTGTTCGTTGAAGTCGAATAAGAATATGGATATTGCGAAGTTGTTTCTTTATCTGATGATATCGATGACGTCATCAATGACGAAAGGAGTCAGTTATATTCGAGGTGCGAACATTTCATTTCTCTTCATGAAAAATTATGATTGGTAGAGATCACTTGCAGCACAGAGCAAACATTTATCAGTCAAAACTAGTGATCAATAGAAAAAAGTCTTCTTTGCACATATACTCCATTACTAAACACCGATTGCCTCTACGGAAGTGGAATAGGAACAAACGCTGTGTTTAAATGCTAATTTAAATAAAGATGAAGATCTAGAGCTCTACCGACCTCGTATTACTTTGATTTCCCGACCCTAACTATGACGTCAAGACCAGCATCTGATGGTTGAATTAAATGCAAAAAATTGACAACATCATTTAACGTATTCTTCTAAGGTAAGAAATAAATCTCAGAGTTGTTGATTCAAACGCAGAGCAATTTTATTTAACTATTGATGATCAGAAAAAAGCCCCGAGGAAGGCAAATGATATCATAATGTCTCTTCACACAAAGACGAATCCATTGGAAATATATTGTGTTTTCAGTCACTAATAACATAATACTCGTCATGCAAAACTGACCTCCTCCATAAATTATGTATATCCTGTTTTATAACGGACAGATAATTTTGTGTGATTTTTTCTGTTATACACAAATAATTCAAAGACGCGTGTTCTGGTTATTTATCAAACATTAATATATAATTCCTCGATCAGAACACACTTTGGATTTTTTACCATGATGAAAAAACTACTGTTCTAATCAATTAATTACCATATATATAATTCAGCGATTTTTGACATTTTTATCATGATGAACAAAACACCTGTTTGATATTCAATCCTGACTCAAACAACGACGCTCAGATTTTAACGGACAGCACCTATTTTAAGACAATGATTAAAACTGAGCCTTGACAAAGCTATTTTGTGATTTTAGAACAAACAAAAGAATATTGTATGACAGAAACATTTCAGCCTCAATGCTCGAAGAATGAAGTCATATTAATGGAAAGCGCCACCTATGGAAGGATGCAGATTGGCAAATGCCTTAAAGCTGAAGAGATCGAAACCCTTGGAGATGGTCCGAGGCACCTCAGGTGTTCCGTTGATGTTCTGTCTTTGTTGGATGAACATTGTTCCGGCAAAATGAAGTGTGAAGTTCGAGTCTTTGATATTTCTGACGAGAAGCGTCAACCTTGCTTTTTTGGTCTTAATATGCATTTGGAGGCCAGTTACACATGCATTAGTGGTAAGTCTAACAGCCTTATTTCTGTTCAGTATTAAGAAACTTTCGCTTTTCAAATTCTAATAATAGTCGAAATTGAAGCATCACGACCACCCGGTAGACGAATGAATATATCTGTCAATAACGTTAGTGTGTTATGCCTATGGAGATGGGTTATCGTCAGCATCAGTGCTTTTTTCTGCCGGAACACGCCGGCAAGGCGTTCCGGAACCTTTTTCTCCCGAATTTTATTAATTTTAAATTTGTATTAATTAAATTAAATTATTTTAATTATTTTTATATCTTTTCCAGGCTGTGAATTATTTTAATTATTTTTATAGCTTTTCCAGGATGTGTTTCGTCTGAGTTTAATTATACTTTAAGTTTAATCATTCATACACGAAGATGCGTTCCGCGCCTTTTTTCTAGAAAAAATCACTGGTCAGCATTGAGAGGTTTCATGATGAGAGACTATGTATTCATGATGTAATTCTGTCAGTGGCAGATGAAACGCGGAGCTGTGCTGTTAAAGTTTCCAGAACTCCCACACACATTGATATTTCGCGCAATATCTGTGGGACAGAGTCTCAACCGTGGACACTTGAAGCTCCGGTTGGACAAAAACTTGTCGTTTCTCTTGTCGACCTGGCTCCAAAAGAATCCCAAAACGGGAATGGAAACCGATGTCAGCGGATAGGATACATTGTGGATAGAGCTGCTGCAAGAAATATTTCCATTTGCGGAGACGGATCACGAAAGAAACAGCTGTATGCATCAACTGGAAGTGCAGTCGAAATAGTTATCGATCGTCATTCAGAAACTAACAAAAATCAAAGAAACACTCCAATGTTCTTGAGCTTTGAAGGTGAGAGAATAAATTGCTAATAAACTGTCGGCTAAATGTCGTTTCTGCTACCTATGCAGAAATATTGACTTAAATTATGCGCATCTTATATTCAAAATCTGTAAGGTTCTTGACCATATATTGAAGTAAAATTAATTATTTGATTGCTCACCAATGTGTCGCGTATTTTTAAATGGTGTAAATTGGTGAGTGATAGTTTTATTATGATTGCAGCTGTTGGTTGTTCTGACATTGTACCGTCTGAAGACAATTGGTTAAAGAGAAGAGATGACGTTATAGTCATCGGCTGTTATTCCAGTCGTCAAACATGGCAGCTCAACTGCATCGAAAGCAAATGGGTGGGAGCGATTGGAAACTGTTCTAGAGGTGAGAGCAGACACAACGACTATATTGTAAGTTATACTGCTAATGGACACTTCATTTAAGTGCACCGCGACTCTTGAATTACTGAATCTCAAAACGTGTCCAGAAATTAGACATTGTAAAGAATTCATTTTGTCTATGGAGCGTTGATAAATAGTTAATACGCGTATTTCGTAGTTTAAATACCATCGAATTCCTTCTTTGCAGACAATTCAAGAGCAGACTCCTTAAACGAATCTCATTCTGTTTCCGATACACAGCTATCCCATAAAGCTGAAGGTGAATTTCATCGTTTATTATTTCTTTAAATATCAAAATATTTGGACGCATGAATTGGTGAAAAATCACATCTTTTTCATGACTTGATTCAGTTGTTCCAATGATTATGATATTATTCCATTGAAACTCTACTGCATTGCTGTCTCTGACTTCACTCAAATCTCCTGGAACGATATAATTGCCGACATGTGTATTATTATTATTATTATTATTATTATTATTATTATTATTATTATTATTACTATTACTATTGTTATTATTATTACCCTTAGTCTTTCATAATTCTTTATCTACCGTATGAATCTGAATGATAGTTAATGGATAAAATGATTGTGTCATAACACATTCATGCACTGTGCAGTTTTGAAAATATTAAATATTTTCGTAAGAAAGTGATCGAAAATGCGAATCGATTGAGTGATTCTCATTCGTTTATCTGTTTCAGTGTTAGCAATCGTCTCTATCTGTGGATTTACTCTGGCCATCTGCTTCATTATAATATGCATTGGAGCTTTATGTTTAAGAAGGTAATTGTCCAGCTGCATTTCTCGACTGCAAAATCGATTATATTTGCGCTTCTTAGAACTTTATTTTTAAAATGATTTTTATTATATGTCTGGTTACAATTATTATCTTCGAATATTTGCAATGCTCACACATTTCTATAGGACTAATACAAATTAGAAAAGTTGATCCAATTATCGGATCATAATTATTCGAATGCCAATTATTAGGCCAATAAACTTGACTGCGCTACAATGTTTAGTACGACTTTGTGGCATAAATTATCTGTTTTACTGCACAATGATTTGCACATATCTAATATTAACACCTTTGCATTGTTCAGGTCTTCTTCTTAAGTTCTTTGCCCGGAAACAGGTCCTGGTTCCCATTGGCACCATCCTTCTCTGTCAGCAGCTTATGTCTTTAGTCCTTTGTATGAAATTGTATCCGTCTTTAGTAAGCATCCAGTGCAGTAGTGTTGTACGTGGTCTTCCTCTGGTTTTCCTTCCCTCCATATGACCCTCCAGTATTGTTCTGAATAATGAGTCTTCTAGTAAAATAGACCCAATCCAGTTCTTTTGCCTCTGTATTATTGTTTGTATTATTGTCTTTGTTGAGGTACTACCTTCAAAGCAAGGCAAAGAGCGACTACAGACCATTGAACTACGAGAGTGACTTTGGCAGATCAAAGGAGTTGAGTGGTCAGAAGACATCATCTGCCTTTCCAACCCATCGTACAGGAGACGCTGTCAATGGGTCACTGGCCCATCAGTTACCTTCTTACTCCCTCTACCTGGGCCAAGATGCAGTCAATAATGCAGATAATCATCAGGGCAATGTTCTAACAATGAGTGGATGAATATCACTAAACATTTATTTAAAGTTTTTTTAAACTAAAATTTTCTCTTAGATATACAGTAAGTTTGAAAACTCATGTATTAGAAATTGAACTTTTATATGTTGGTGCGAGTACAATATTTAGGGTCTATACATGACCCAAAATAACATCGACCTGGAAATCCTGTTGTTGTTATAAAATAGGGACGGGCATTGGAATATGCTGCTCCTGTGTTAGTAGACACTAAAATGACGCATGCCATCCTAGTCGCTGTTGTCTGGCCTTTAAGTTTCCATTAACTCTGCCTTTGGTCAAAAATGAACACAAAATCTCACTTTGAGGCTTTCGTAAATTCATCTGATATCGCATTTATCTTGCATAATTGTTATAAATCGAAACTGTATATCAGTAATGATTTATTTCTATGTTCGTATTTGTCATTAGTGTAGCCACGATGTGGCAGGGGTCGGGCCCGCTCTTTGAGCTGGGACCGGTCGTAGAATTTGTGCAACATCAATTAGAAAACGTTTCCTGGATGGGACTAGGGTGATTGTCGACATATTCGATATACTCAGTTGTATTTGAGCTTTTGGTCACTCATTAATTAAACGCAATTAAAGTCTTTAAAGTACGCACCAGAACGTATAGTTTAACAAGTGGGCCCGCGGGAACTCACGACGCTCTCCCAAACCCTCGAGTCGAACCAACTGGGATGTGCATGTTTGTGCTGGTTGTACTCCATTCACGACAGGAACAAAGACAGGGAACTTTTATTCAGGCCAAAACTGCTGGCGAGAATCGCGCAAGCAATGAGAACATTTTATAAGAAGGGAGTTGGGAGATTGTCTATACGCTTTCACGTAGTCTGCAAAATTGCTCCAAAGCTCAAGATTTGAACCAGTAATTGCGACTGGGGCACCGCCCAGACCCCACTGTATGCATGCTTTCGACGCTATTCTTAGACTTGCCGGAAGTCAGACAAAGCCTTCCTGTAGGCTATAAGGGATGGTGCCCATATCCAGGACCATGGCTACGCCACTGGTATTTGTTTAACGACCTTGCGGGGTTTTTGTCTGAATACATGTCAAAGTTGAGATTTTTATTGCTCTTAAATTTTAATGGTTTGAACATAATTTTTTGCACTTGTTGCAAATTTAGAGACGAATGACTCATGCACCTTATTTCTTTTTAAATTCATCAAAAAACCAAAGCGCTCTTTACTCTAGCCTGCTATGACAATAGCGCTATATAAATCAGCTTGTAACTAAAAACTATAAATTTCAATAACATATTTCAAAAGTTGTGAACTCTTTGCTGGACGCGCATTTAAATTTATTTGCAGTCAGAATAGTAGTTATGCTGTTTTAAGCAAACGAGCTCATCCTGACTTGTCATAGTCATACGACCTAAATTTCTATATTTCTAAAGTCCACAGTGTAATTGAGGCGATCAATGGCGGTGATTAGCTCCTCCAACGATGGTTCGTCTACCGGCTCCAGAATTTGGCAAGGGGGGGGCATCAGGATGGCAGTTTCTAAGCATGGGGCCAACCATTTCTTTACAGGTATGTAGTAGTAAGTATAGGGTCCCAATAGGGGCATTGGGAGCCAGGCATTCAATAGAGGGGCACGCCCCCAGACCCACATATGGAGCCGCCACTGCATCCATGAAGGCGCATGGGGTACCATCGACCTGTTGAAATGGGAAACTAATTTTGTGGGTTCTTCCTTCTGATAGGTGGTTGATTGCCTGGAAGGCGAAGTGCAGGTGGTGACTGCGGCTTAAGGTTGAAATGATATCTGTATTCTTTTCAATATTTGCCTGTTTGCTCACCGAAACTTGTACTCACTATTCAATCGTTTACGTCGGTGCTTACCAACCTGTGTGCCGGGGCACACAAGTGTGCCGCAGCAAAATGTTGGAAAATTAAAATTTTAAGATCTATAATCTAACCTAATGGCTAAAGTAAGTAAGTAAGTTGACGACCTTTTTTGCTTGTCAGCTTTAGAAAAGGGAGAGATGACGATGAGAGAGGAGGTTTTTAGCTTTTTTGCTTGACGGCTGCAGTGTGCCGTTGACTGTATGTTTCTTGGATAGTGTGCCGTTACTGGAAAAAGCTCGGGAAGTACTGGTTTACGTCATCATTTTGCTATGTCAAGTTTCACTCCAATCGTAAAAAATTTATTATTGATTTATTGCATCATTTCAATATGAAGCAGTAAGATTATAAGAGTGCATCAGATTATCGTAATAAGTAAATAACTTGATATAAAATAATCCAACATTGAAATCAGCTAAACTAAAACAATTAGCACTTACAAAACCTCTTGGCTAAAGTTAGTCATTTAACAACAAAAGCAAAACAATGATTCCCACACAGAAAAATGTCGAAATAACTTTCTCATCTCTTAAAATTATTATAGTATTATAGGTTTAATTTTAAAATACTTAATACAATCTGATAGCAATAAAACAGGAACCCGAAAGTTTTAATAATAATGTGATTTTAAGTGGTTTAGGAGGCTAAGTAAGCCTGTGTGAAAACCACTAATGTAACCATCTGCATTCAATAACCTAGTTTATCGAGATAGCTTTGAATCCGTTTACTGTTTCAACTGTCACTCCCACCTCGTCCAAACTGTTCCATTTGTCCACAACCCTTGCACTAAAAAAGTTTTCTTTCTTGGACCAACCCTCTGCTTAAACAATTTGCATTTGTGGCCTCTTGTGCTGCTATAGTGTGCCAATGTAAAGAATCGATCATATGGCACATCTACTTTCCCAGTAATTATTTTGTATGTTTCTATCAAATCCCCTCTCTCTGTTCTCCTTTTTAATGTTGTCAGTCCACAATATTGAAGTCTTTTTTCGTAGATTAAATTATGGCACCCATTGACCATCTTCGTTGCTCGTCTTTGCACTTTTTCTAAAAGCTCTATATCTTTTTTCAAGAATGGATTCCAAGCCTGAACATAGTATTCTAGATGAAGCCTTACTAATGACTTATAAAGTTTTATGATTATATCTTTGTCTAGACTCGCTATTGTCCTTTTCATCATTCCCAACATTTGGTTTCTCTTTTTTGCTGCCTCCATGCATTGGTGAGATGGATTCATACTTCTATGGATGATTACCCCCAAGTCTCTTTCTTTTTCTGTTGTGGTTAGAACCTTCCCTCCTAAATAATATTCGTTACCATTATTATATTTCCCAACATGCATTACAAAACTGACTTATTGTGTATGGCTATGGCGGATTACGATTTCACTTATGAGCGACCATCGATTAATGCTCAGCACATTATAAAATGACGCTATAGAAGTTATTAAAGGAATTATAAATTAATAGGACCGCTCAACTTACCTCACAAAGACATACCAGCCTATTTCGGAAATAATTGAATATACATAGTGTAGAGTATTCTGGAAATTTTTGAGATGACCCCCAACTAATTTGCGTAACCTGTGTTCTTATTGGACAGTAATTCATTGGAATATGGTTATTTGAATATGCAAAAACAACTTTTGTATATATCCGCAGAAATATTGTGACTTGTATTAAGCTTGCAATTATTTCTTCCTATCTCATACGGATGTGTTATACGGATGTGTTATAGGCCTAAGCATTCAATAACTTAGTCTTAGTCTTGTCTTAGCCAAATTTCTCTATCTCACACTGTAGATTTTGGAGTGCCTCAAGGATCTGTTCTTGGGCCAAACTGTTCAGCCTTTACACTACACCACAACTCATCTTTAATCAATTTTTTTAATTTAAATCACCAACTCTATGCTGATGACACTCAGCTATTCCTTTCCTTCTCACCTCTTTCATTCAATGCTTCTATTATTGAGCTCGAATCTGCATTCTCATCAATCTCTTTTGGATGTCATCTAATCTCCTCGCTCTTAACCCTTCTAAGACAGAGTTTCTTTTAATTGACTACCCCAACAACTCAAAAAAAATTGACAATCCTAAACTAGTTTTGGCTTCTGACACCACAATAATCCATGTTCCAACTGCTAGAAATCTTTTCAAATTTGATTCTTTTCTAAACTTTCAATCACAAATTTCCCAATTATCAAAAGCCTGCTATGTTCATATGAGTGACCTTCGCCGCAATGACTTCCGTCCTTGCCTAGATTAAAACTGCCTCCACAATTGCCACCTTAGTCCCTCCAAATTAGATCATTGTAAACCTCTACTATAACCTTCCCAAAGCCTCTATCAACAAATTGCAATCAATACAAAATGCACTTGCTCGATGCTGTTACTAAGTCACCTAAATTCTCCCATATTTCACCCATTTCTTTTCATTACATTGGCTTAAAATAACTGAACATATCCAATATAAGATAATAACATTTACACAAGCTCACTTCAGTCATCAAAACCTGTCTACCTTAGGTCACTATTAATCCCTCAGCCTCCTCGACCCACACGATTTCATCTCATCTCACTCTGTCACGCCCGCTAAATCAATCATCCCTGATAAATTTGCAACGTGCCTTCTAGACGCTGCACCTGAACTCTGGAACTCGATCCCAGCTTCCCACTCAACTTGGACACTTTCAAACAATAAAATCTGATTCCTCATTTCCTGGAAATTCCTGCACTTTCTCCTCAAGTCTTCAGGTCTAAGCTTAAATCCTTCCTGTTTCTTAAATCACCGCCATAGCTGTAACAACCTAGCCTCACTGCCCTTCGGATATTGACTATTGAATATGGCTGATCCCACACCTTTCCTAAAGCTATTTTAATATAGGCTGAGCAGAAGAATAATAAGCAGCTACTGTTGTGCTGCTTTCCAGGCGCTATAGAAATCCTGAGATACGGATTTGTTTTACTTTACTAAGTGTTCCACATTTCGATTGCATTTAATTGTTACATTACTTGATAAAGGTAAAACCGAATTAATTAGAGCGATAGCAACTAAAGCGGAAACTTTGTAGCGTAGAGCATGATGGAAGTCAGAAGTTTCATTCTTTATTTGATATTCATCTATTCGACTGAAGTGCCATCTGAGGCCAATGAAGACAGTTCGATTCAAGGTAATGTATTTACTGCGCTGTGATCACAGACCCACAAAATCGTAGAGCCAACAATTTATATTAGGCTACATGTAAGTAAGGCTGTAATTGACTGTCTGATATAATTTAGTGTCTGATGAGCTGTGCATTATTTGTGTCACCCTAGAGGTCCTTTAAAGCGAAATCATCCAGCAGCGAAGTTTTATAGCACATGATATGTAAAATCCGGTACTAATATTTACGGTAATTTGAACCAATACAGCCACAGTTCCAATATGAGCAATCAATGAATGACGATTATTAAAGGCATTTGTAGATCAAAAAATGTCATCTGTCCAAGAGACTTCAATGTTTTGCAGTCAGTGTCGTCTCCTTGAAGCAAAGCCGATCAAAACGGGACAAAACCCACGATATGTTTTGATATAAAACAAGGCATATAAAACAAGACAAATGCTACCATCTGTGGTGGGCATTATGTACATTATACATTATGTACGTTCTTGAGATATTCCGTCAATTTGAAACAGCAAAAGTTCTGGATCCCAAGTTTGTATAACACGTAAGAAACGAGATTATTGAGTCATTAGCGAAAATATTCAACGAGTTAATTAGAACGAGAGTTGTAATAAGAGTTTGAAGGGGTGCACTGGTCGCTTCACTGTTCAAAGAAGGACATCGCAGTAAACCCGAACTGCAGATCAGGAGTTTGACTTGCTTTCTTTGTTTAAAAAATATTCAAAAAGGCGTTGTTGGATCATTCGATAAGGTTTGGGATCTTAAAAGATGGACAACGTGGAAAGATGGCGTCGCTTTGACTTTTCCTTTTCCAGCTACAGTGTATATTTAGATGCCATAGTCACATAGGCCTAGACGAGGCATATAATAGACATCTCAACATTTGCAGACGACGCAAAACACTGCATCAAAATCGGTAGCGCGGATTAGATGTGAGAATTGCAGGCGTTGAATACATGCGCTTTTATTATTCATCAAAAGCATAAATGGCAATTGAGATAATGCTTCTGTGGATCATTTCAGTGTGTTGATCGCTTTATTTCGATTTCTGTTTTTTATCGATCTGTCATTCTCGGGGCAAATATTGGCCTACAGTGTGATCAACTATTAAGAGCGTTTTATAATAATAATAATAATAATAATAATAATAATAATAATAATAATAATAATAATAATTATTATTATTGTTATTATTATTACAATTTTAATTTAGATGTTTAGGTAGGCCCTATGAATAAATACTGAATTATTTATGATAAAAATTATGGATAAATTATCTTAATGTAGAACGTTATTCGTCGATTTAGATCTGCCACAGGAGTATTGCCTTGCCGAAACATTTCGACCGAAATGTTCCAGACGTGAAGTCATATTAATGGAGAGCGCCCTCTATGGAAGGATGAAGACAGGAAAGTGCATCAAGGCCAAAGAAATTGAAGGCTTTGAAGAAGATCCTCGATTTCTTGGCTGTTTTGTTGACGTTCTCTCTCTGATTGACGAGCAGTGTTCAGGGAAACCAGAATGCAATATTCGCGTCATTGATATTTCTGACGAGAAGCGCCAGCCATGTTTATCTGATCTGAAGTTATACTTGGAAGCGAACTATAGATGCATCAATGGTAAATCACGAACTACAGTAAAGTAGAACTTCGTCATAGCGTAGGCCTACTTAGCGGGTCTGCAAAATTGAGTGCCTTATATATCCGATGTACGTTCAGTGTTTAATCTAGACTCCTGGACTCCGGGGGGGGGACTGAACAAGCCGGGGGAAACTGACAAAACCAGGAGGAATTCTGCTAGGGGCCGCTGTTAGTCCATGTAGTATTCCAAAATTTTCGGAGGGAAATTTAAATTTTTCGGAGGAGAAAAGAGCAATTTTCCCCCGGAAACGGCCTAGATTAAACACTGTGTACGTTATATCCAATACCATCAAATACAGCATAGCTCATCACGCGGGACCGTACATTGCTGTACGTTGTAACCGACTATACGCTATAACCGAGTCCGTAATGACGAAGTTCTACTGTATCACTTCAGACAGCGGTCATTTTGATTGACTATCATCTTTTGTCATTTCATTGGCTGGATTTTTAGCGATCCGATGCACGACATAAGCATTATCAGCAATTTTTAAGTTGCACAATATTGTGAATAAAATTTCTGGCATTACATTTCAAACAGATTAAGAATGTTTGATCTTCTTTGAGCGTGAGATGAAAATTTAGTTTCAGACAGGACCTTTAATCTAGGCGGTTTCCGGGGGAAAATTGCCCTACCTTCCCCGGAAATTTCAAATTCCCCGGAAATTTTGGCATACTACATCAACTAACAGCAGTCCCCTAGCTGATTTCCCGCCGGCCTTGTCAGTTCTCTTCCCCCGGAGTCCAGGAGTCTAGGCTACACACTGGTTTCAGAAATGTTTCAAATGTTTACAGTTGTAGACGAGAGTCGTTCGTGTTCTGCAGCGGCTTCTGGAACTCCCGTCCATGTCGACATTACCAAGAGCGTCATCTGTGGAAGAGAATCTCAACCGTGGACAATTGAGGCTCCAGTGGGACAAAGACTCGCCGTTTCTCTCATCGATTTGACTCCGTCCGAGTCGCACAAAACGGAGGGAAACCAATGTCAGCAAAACGGATTCATTGTGGACAGAGATGCCAAAAGAAGTATTTCTCTGTGCGGAGGAGGACAACAAAGACAGAAGCAGTTGTACAGTTCGAACGGAAGCGCAGTCGAAGTCATTCTGAATCATCAAATGCACGGCGCAGAGGCTCCGGGAAAACTTCCGATGCTACTGAAATTCGAAGGTTTATAATTTAAGTTAGTCTTCTGATATGAAGATATCGACGAATCAAAATAGCTTCCTTAAGCTGACAGTTTGGTACTCAGCCGCTTCTCTTAGGGACTGTCCATTAATTACGTCAACAAAATAGGGGTTGAAAAAGTTTGACAGTTGTTGACAGGGTAGGGGTCAAGAGAAGTTGACGTCAACAATTTCACTTTTTACAAATAATCAAAAAAATGAAAATTTCATGGAATATGGAATACTATGTATTACAACGAAGAAAAGCCTGACAATCAAAAAGTAATCATTTTGACACTCGATGAGCAAAAAAGGAGAAAAAGGTCATCATCGCGCAAAAAATAATAGCCTTCAAAACTTTTCAGAGGATCCGTCACTTATCTTAGGAATCAAAAAATTTTGACATAATTATAGGGGTCTCTGAAAGTTGACAGAGGGGCAGAGGTTCCAAAATTGCCCAAAAATTGTTGACATAATTAATGGACAACTCCTTATTCATATTCGGTTGGGTTTGAGCTGGCGACAGACACATTGCAGCTGTTTTGTGTTCACTATCTTATGCTTGACTCTATTACTATTAGGCCTACACTGTACCAGTGTACATATAGTGGAAATGGTTCAGACATGCGACAGTGGAAGACGACCTGCTTTAGTTTGCTCTACTATTCTTCACCTGACAATTTCTATAGCGCCTTTAATCTTCTGTAATTCGTTTCCAAGTTTCACCGAGGTTAAACTGGCAGAAAACAGGTAAATCCGATGCTTTATATACTGCTTGAAGGTGCCTTTCACAAAGTGGACACGTGAAAGCAACGTTAGGACCTTCCAAGTGAACGACTCAGGTTGCCAGCCAAAGTTTCCATAAAGGCCAAGGACTCTAAGGGTTTCACTTATTCCATAGAGCGATATATTCTTCAAACTTCATAGGACGAAAGTTAGAGTATGGCTGCTTAATAGACCTATGTATAGCAGTCTCTCACGAGACTTGTAAGATCTCATTCATGAAACATCCACGAAAGGCTTTACGTTTCAATATTTGTGTGCATTTAAATCGATTGTCATTCAGCATTTTGAACGTAACTTGCAGCTGTTGGTTGTTCTGACATTGTTCCGTCTGAAGACAATTGGTTAAAGAGAAGAGATGACGTTATAGTCATCGGCTGTTATTCCAGTCGTCAAACATGGCAGCTCAACTGCATCAATGGGAAATGGGTGGGGGCGATCGGAAACTGTTCGAAAGGTAATTGAAATGCGTTTAGTTGTATTAAAATAGACATTTCGTTCAAATTAATTTAAGCCTGTAAATATATATATATATATATATATATATATATATATATATATGTGTGTGTGTGTGTGTGTGTGTGTGTGTGTGTGTGTGTGTGTGTGTGTGTGTGTGTGTGTGTGTGCGGGTTTTTGTGTGTGACCGTAATTGTTCATCCCAACTTGTCCACGTAGGCATTTTTGGTTCAGGTTTAAAGACTCGCACGTAGTGTTTGCAAACACTTTGACTTAGCGCTATCTTGAAATGTGTTTCAGACATGTCAAAATCTGATCGCATTCAAGAGGCTGAAGAAGAACCAAGAATTTCCGGCAAAGCTGAAGGTTAGCGTTTACTCTTTATTGTGTTTTAGTGTAGGTCCTCTCTCTCTCTCTCTCTCTCTCTCTCTCTCTCTCTCTATATATATATATATATATATATATATATATATATATATATTTATATATGAAAACTAAATTGAAAATGTAATGTATACACTAAAATGTAACTAGAGATGACAAATGCATACATCCCTAAGGCAGGGAGGTACAGTAGATTGAATGCCAATCGACCTCTGCTGATGGATGCATCCCTAAACCTACTACTATTATCCTACAACGACAAGAACAACAACTATTATTACTCCAATTACTATTACTGCTAATGCTACTACTGCTACTACAAGTGCCACTACTACTACTACTAGCCTACTACTACTACTACTACTACTACTACTACTACTACTACTACTACTACTACTACTATTACTACTACTACTACTATTACTGTTAAAACTTTGGGAACTCTCCTTTTTACTATTACTGCTAATGCTACCTACTTCCAAACGCACAAGTGCCACTACTACTACAACTGGCAAAAAAAGGTGTAGAACTACTACTACTACTACTACTACTACTACTACTACTACTACTACTACTACTACTACATCTTGGTGCCAGATCTGAAAACCGTATTCTGTAGGTTAGATGATATTACAGAAAGCGAAGCGTGGAACAGATCTCCTGAAAGTGGCTATTATGAACATAAACGTTCTATTGTGAATTTCAGTTCTGGCGATAGTTTCTATTTGTGGATTTACTCTGGCAATCTGCTTCATAATAGTGTGCATTGGCGCATTATGTCTTCGGAGGTAGGTCATCTCATATCCATGGACAAGTTCTGAGTGCGATTCTAATCATTATTTAATCGTGTAATATCAAATGAGAATATGTACTGTTGTATCTGTAACCAGAGAACAATATACTTGCTCTTGTGCTAATTAATAAGCTTTTAAATATCTAAATAATTAAGCTAACAATAAAATAGCCTTAAGACACATTCTGACAGCCCATAGTGACGAATAGCTCTTTTTCGTTATTTAGATATTACATTCAGAACAAGGCAAAGAGCGACTACAGAACATTGAACTATGAGAGTGACTTTGGCAGATCAAAGGAGTTGAGTGGTCAGAAGACATCATATGCCTTTCCAACCCATCGTACAGGAGACGCTGTCAGTGGGTCATTGGCCCATCAGTTGCCTACATACTCCCTCTACCTGGGCCAAGATGCAGTCAACGTTACAGATAATTATCAGGGTCAAATCAGCGGCTGAATACAGTTCTAAGATTCGTTTAATTTAATCGATATGAAATTGGTTTATCCTCCCAACTAAATTCTTTATCTCGGCATTGCTCCGCTATATCTTTTTCTGCTCCGCTATATCTTTTTCCGCTGTTTTTTTTGTAAAGCGCCTTTGACTTTGGCCCTTGCTATGCTTCGGCGCTATATAAATTGTCATGAACAATAACAATATAACAATAACAATATCTTCAAATGTGTAATTCAAACTCCATGCTAGTATTTTTCTCATGTACATTTATCAGATTTGAAGCTGTAAATCAGATTGTGACAAATACTTTATGCATCTAACGCTTTAGACAAACAGCTGTGCATATTTTGCAAATCAAAAGATGCATGTCGCAACAGTTTCAAGCATAGGCTTACTTTGAAATACAATTGACAAAAATGTCGGGTCCAGCATAAATAAGTAAGCAAGTAAGTAAAATCTCGTGTATTTATATACCGCTTTGGTAAGTAGTACAACAGTAGCTGATTATTCTTAGGCGTTTAACCTTACTTAAAATAGCCATGTAAAAGGTGAATGAAAGTATATGAAAGACGATGTTCAAAATATCCGAAGGGCAGTGATGCTATTAGATCTGAATACATGATATGATAATGCAGGAATTATGGGAAACGAGGATTCAGATTTTTTGTTTGACAGTGTTTGAGGCTGCTGAGGGAAGCTGGGATCGAGTTCCAAAGTTCAGGTGGGGCGAATGAAAAGGCACGGCTGCAGATTTTCAGGGATGACTGATTCATCGGGCGTGAAAAAGCGAGATGAGATGACGATCGTCAGTGGCGTAGCCAGGATTTCCGGAAGGGTGGAGGTTGGTTTTGATCATAATCAGCTTCAAAAAATCTTGACAAGGAAAAAGGTCATCCCATCTTTCCTATTCTACTTTTTTCATTTCCCTCTGTTCTGGCAAAGGCCCCTTGGCTACGCCACTGACGATCGTGTGGGCCGAGGAGGCTGAAGTGCTGATAGTGTTCTAAGGTAGACAGGTTATGATGACTGAAGTGAGCTATTGTACATGAAAGTACGCAAGTATGTAATCTATATGTAAGCATATCTATAGCAGCTACAGTGTAGCCATAAGTCATAGCCAAAAAGTATAATAACAGAATAAGAAAAGCATCAGCTATTTTGAAATACAAAAGATGAGATTGTCTCTTCAAAATCTCATTTATTTATTTGTAATTGAATCTTGTCCCAAGTTGGTATCAAGTCTTATATCCCCTTAACCACGCCTATAAACCGTATTTGTTTGAACCACTGCCTTCTACGATATCGCCCATCTAGATTCTAGGACATTAACTGTACGCATCAGGAATGAAGTCTGAAGTGAGTTTACTGGGTAATGGTGTTATTGGTGTTTGCGTTGTTGGTGTTGTATCCGTCGTTTCCGACGTAAACAGAATACGACGGCAGCCAATTGGATGTGAAGCCGAGATCTTCCTTCGCTTCTGAATCGTTAACAGGGGCAATTCCTCGAATCAACTGCTGACTGGCGTCTGGATTTCCACTCACGCTAAACGTCTTGTAATCCTGTTGATTTCTGTATCGAACGTAGAATCTAAAACATTGAACATAGTTTCGATTATTCTTTGGTAAACTAAAGTCATAAACGACGATTGAATTTCTCAGACAGAGAAGACTTCCTTTCAGATACAAAGATCTAGACTGCGATTAATTACCCACCTGCGCAAACACAGGACGCCAACGCACACAATAACCAAACACACGGCAAATGTACATCCACTGATGGCAACGATTGCAAGAACTAGAAAAGACAAAACATCAAATGTCTTCAAATTCTCAACAAGAATGTACTCCTAGCAAGTGAAAGCTATAAGTAGATATTATTGCCAATTTTAAAAGGTATCTAAAGGCCGAATATCAACCTTCAGATTTCAGATCACCAATTTCCGATTGGGATTATTTTAATCAAATTAGACGACGATCTCAGGGGCGCAGACACAAGGGGGGAAAGGAAGCAAATGCTTCCTGAAAAACCTAGGGGGGAAGAAATTCCCCCTGAGTTTTGGTATCACGTTAGAGTAGTATATTAATTCAATAGGCCCCTCAATGACTGCGCAATTACTGGCTTTATTGCAGTGCAATTTTGTAACTTCATATAAGATTACCGGTACTCGATCAATTCAAGCTCAAGTTCATTATTATCAGGCATTCATAAAATGTTATCATTATTGTAACTTTTACGTAGTCATTCTAACGATGAAGAGTGCAAACTTCCTCTGAAATATAAATCGTTTATAACAAACTAATAGACTCACATGAAGTTTACATTCCAAATTAGACTACTGCAACTCCCTCCACTACTGCAGCCTTCCAAATTAAAGACCTCCATCAACAAATTACAATCCATTTAAAACTGTGAAACGGTGCAATTAAATACTGTTAATAATAATTAGAAATTGCTTGTTTCAGTCAGTTGCCTTAAGCAGGGCCTCTGAGAGGGGGGCAGAGGGGCAACTGCACAGGGGCCCGGCGGTCTGGAGGGGGCCCGGGCCGATGATGAATATCTATAATTAACAATAAAATGAGTAATAATACTAAAGAATGGTTAAGATGTTAGCTTAGCACAGGTGCCCGGCGAGCGCACAAGGGGGCCCGGGACACAGTGCTACTAAAAAAAGTCGTCAACACTTCATAAACGGCTGACAAGCAAAAAAAAGGTCGTCAAGAAATTAATACTCCTCAAGGGCCCGCCGCCCATTCTGCACAGGGGCCCGGAATTTCTCTCGGAGGGCCTGGCCTTAAGTCTAGTTACCCAATTTGCAGTTGTTGCAGCTTTAATGCCTCTATCATCTATGTAAAATAATGTAGGTGTGGCTGTTGGAGAAATCTAATTTTTAAAATAAATACTAAAAGTAGCATTTATTTTATTTGCATTTGGATGTGGTCCAGTGTGATTCCAGTTGCTCATTATATTTCAGTTCCAGTTTCAGTTCCGTTTTGCAAACTTATTTTTCAGTTTCCGTTTCAGTTTCAGTTTTGTATATTTTTCAGTTTCAGTTTCAGTTGCAGGTATTTTTCAGTTCCAGTTTTTAGTCGTTCTAATAAAAACGCAGACATAGGATGAAAGCCCTACGTTTAAATACTGTGGCAACAGTGGCATTACAGTACAGCGTTTATTTGACATTTCATATTCATTTTTATTCAACTGGTTATAAGGGCACACAGCCTGAAAGTCTCTACATTACACATGTGAAGTTTAAAGTTAGTAGAAACAAAGTTATTTGTGAATGGGTTTATTTCTAACAGAACATCATACCAGTTACATACATAACTTAAGTAAATAAACTGCTTATATTAATCATTCATTAGAGTACATGTACATAAAAAAGAGCATTATTCCAATAGTATGTCCATATGATCAAAGTAGGTCAATCAGCAAAGCAGGGTGTACTCCGTGCAGGCCTTACAGGCTTGGTAGACAATACTGTCAATTAAGGGGCCAAAGAACTACTGTCACTGGGGGGGGGCGTGACGTCCTGTTGCCCAGGCCGGCAATAGGTCGAGCGAGCAGTAAACAACTGGACTATTGAATACTGACATACATGTGGATCAATAGCCAGCCTGTCGTGCACACAGCTGCACTGATGCTCGCCTACCATATTCAGATTACTGAAACTGAAACGATACTGATATGACTCGATTTTTCAGTTTCAGTTCCTTATTTTTCAGTTTCAGTTTTCGTTGGAGTTTTGCGTATTTTCTAGTTCCAGTTCCAGTTCCCGTTAACGGATTTATTATTTATCAGTTAACGGATATTTCAGTTTCAGTTTCAGTTAACGGGAATCACACTGATGTGGTCATATTGCCAATAGATATATAATTTGCAGGCAATTTTAAATAGTTTGACAGCGCAATTACTGCGATATCTCTCCATAGTTTCAACTTACATTTAATAGTGCTTTGTGGCTGTTGGAATTTTCCAAAAATTAAGAATTAGAAGTTACTGGTATGAGACCTATCCTGGTGCACCAAAGTATGCGATTTAATGTCCAAAATGCACTGAAACTCACCTACGAGCACCTATTGATTTCAAAAATTTTTTTGGGTTATACCCCGGAATCAGACTTTTCCCATGAATTTGCGGGGATGGGGATTGTCAATGTTCAGTGTCGAGTCTTATACGGGTACTTTTTCGTATAATAATAATAATAATAATAATAATAATAATAATAATAATAATAATAATAATAATAATAATAATAATAATAATAATGTGGTGTAGATAAATCCTGCGGACCCCCGTTTGGGGCAGGAGGAAAGGGAGGACAGGGAGGGGCGGAACCTGCTTCCAGCAGCCAGGGGATGGGTGCCCCTGGACGATCTTATGATCAAAGGCAGTACAATACACCAGCAGTTAGCAGTTATCAAATGAAATGAACAGAAAGCGTTGAACCTTTACTTCAAAAATGAAATCAAAATGAAACAAATGGAACACAATAAGTAAATAGCTGCCTTATGATTTTTGACCAATTTCGTAATCCATACCAAGAGCTATGCTTGTTGTAATGAGAATAGTATTAATATTTACGACATATTAAGCCTTCTATATTTGATTGCTTGCCTTGCTCTTGATTCGAAATTGTAGGTAAGATCCTTTCGTCAGTAGTTTCTTTGAAATCTGAAAAATTATTCCAGAACAGGTAAGGCATTCCATAAGGTCGTGGTCTAAATGGTCTTTAATCCAATGAGCAACATCTGTGGACCAGTGGCGGCTCCACTAGGGGGGCAGGGGGGCCCGTGCCCACCTAATGAGTGCCTGCCCCAGTGCCCCCCCAGTTGGGACACTATACTTAATGCTACATACATTAAACAACAAATTGTTGGTCCCCCATGATTAGAAGTTGCCACCCCAACGGCCCCCCACTTGCCAAGTCCTAGAGCCGCCACTGCTGTGGACGCAATTAAATGATTGCTGATATAAGCTAACTTCAACTTTTCCAAACTTGCCCAGGTATGTGCATGCTGTAAATTTTCGTTGAACAGAGTCCAGTCTGGCCTAATCATGCCTGGGCAAGCCCAGTTTACAAAGAAGCATTGCTGTTACGCAACTTACACAGGCTTAACTTTTTGACTGAAATAGAGCTGGTAAAACTCTGAAAATGGCTTTTTCGCAAAAATGTACGTGCTGATCAAAGTCTGATTTGACATTCGTGATCAGCAAGCCAAAATCTACTAGGAACAGCCAACAGAGTCAAGGAAGCAAAAACTCTGTTGCGCAGAGTAATGTACTGACCTCCCAAAAACTGACCTCGAAATTGATTGATCGAGCAGTTCCCCAAAACACCGATCCACTTTCCTTCGCTGCAACTGAGTTTCCAAGTGAGACGATTCGAATAACAACCGATTGTAATAACATCTTCCTTTCTCTTCAACCAAGTGTCCTCAGCAGGAATTATATCCGAACAACCAACAGCTAACAATTCAACTCAATTTATTAGTGCTGCACAATCAGTTGATACCAAGAATGTCTTTGGTGCGCTTTTGAAGGATGACAGAAGTAAGAAATAGCAAATGCACAAAAGAAGTCCGTGTCTTAAAATTTCTATCACTAGATGTTTCATCATTTTAGTGGCATCCATGTTTAGGCCTACAGCAAATCTCCAAATGCAAGTCGAGTCTCGAACAATAACAGCGTTTGCAATACAAACCGAGGGTAATTTTTTTAATAAGAAGCCGGGGGTTTGTATTAGAAGATATAGGGTGTCCAATTCTTATCTCTAACCTTCAAAATTAATCATGAACTGTCTGTCATTCATGCTAAAGTCGGTAGAATTGAAGTAAATCTCGAGAGTATTTCCAGTTGACATATATTGTTTGCTTTGTCTCTGGCCTTTTCCTCCACATACGGAGACATTGCGTTTGCCTTCTCTATCAACTATTGTTCCGTAGCTATTACACAGATGTCTGTTGACGTCGTCTGTGACTTTTCCGTTGAAGTCAATGAGCGTAACGCTGATTCTCTGTCCAACGGGAGATTCTACGATCCACGGATGAAATTCTCTTCCACAGATTCTCTGTTGAGGAGATGAACTGATGATGTGCGTTGGATTCGTCGAGGCTTTAACTGTGCACGAACGTTTTTCATCTGCAACTGTAAAGAAGCATTTCTTTATAATTTATGGAAAATTCATTAAATTATATACATACAAATTTCATGAGTTTTGACTTTAAAATGTTTAACTGATTGAGCTCGGAATAAATGAAAATAGCTGTTTTAATGCAATACCTGTTATGCAGTCGTAAGTTGCTTCAAGGTAGACCATTAGACCAGTGAAACATGGTCTGACATTCTTTTCTAAGATTTCTGGAACTCGAACTTCACATTCCGCCTTTCCGGAGCATCTTTGATCGAGGATATCTAGGACTTCCACTGAGCATCGGAAATATTGAGGATTGTCTCCAACTGCGTTTCTAAGTGCATCGACCTCTTCCGCTGTTAAGCATCGGCCGACGCGCATTCGTCCATAGGTGGCGCCTTGCATCAGAATAACTTCATTTTTTGAGCATTGAGGTCGGAAGGCTTCAGTGATACAATATTCACCTAAGAGAAATAACTTCATCTTATTATATAATTCCCGATGTCCGGCGAATCTGTCTGTCGGTCACGATACACGGCAGATTTTGCAAGACGCTGTTGTCATTGACAACCAAATATTGTTTAATCAAAACTTTACAAACAACGCAGCGTTTAACGAAGCGTCTTAATTGCAGCTCAAATCCCCGTCCCCCCTTCTCTCTCCCCATCCGTCTCCCAATCCCTCTACAATCGCCCCGGCCCCACCCCGCCCTAACCCACAGGCCCCAAACCCCCGTTCCTCTACCCTCTCTCGTCCCTCTTCCAACCCCTTTTCTCTCCCCATCCCTCTCCCAATGCCCCAGGCCCCAACCCATACCCGCCCCGCCCCGCCCCGCCCTACCCAACAGGCCCCAAATCCCCGTTCCTCTTCCCTCTCCCCATCCTCTCCAAACCCTCATTCCCTCTCCCCATCCCTTTCCCAATCGCCCCGACCCCAACTCATCACCGCTCCGCCCTACCCCACCGGCCCCAAACCCCGTTCCCAAACCTACACAACGCTGCTCCGAAAACCCGTACAACCCACTTTCCTCCTCTCAAACCTCCCTTCCCTCTCCCAATGCCCTGCCCCCCGTTATTATATATATTTACTTCTTTCTAACCTCAAAACCTATTTTTTTTAAATTTAACCCTTCAAGTGGGGATTAAATTTTCAGAAGCCATCACCGTACTGGGGATTTAATTTTTGGAAAAGCGTTCTTCAGAAATTATTGCTGTAACGTTTTAAATTTGCTATATATCAGGCTGTATAGGAGCTAAAAAGATGAGGTTTGCACCATTGTTTAGATTTTTAATTCCTCTTTCTAACCGTCCGTGCAAAACAAAAACAATTGGGGGTAGAGTCCACTTTACGGCCTAAAATATCACTCTCTCTTCCAAAAACATTTCAAAGCCCACTAGCAAAACATTTTCAGCGGTAACCCCACTTTGGTCAGCGGCAAAATTGTAAAGGAATGTCGGAGGAACAAAATAAACCAAAAATTTTGAAAATCGGTTGACATTTGGTAAAGATTTATCAATTCTAACTCGACCCCAATGTTTGAACATAAGTATTATCGGTGAATTTCGCGAAAGTTTTGAATTCTGAAAAAGTTTCCTATGTTTTTGAATTTGCTACATCTCTGTCTATATAAGAGCTAAGAAGATGAGGTTTGCACCATTGTTTAGGTTTTTTATTCCTCTTTCTAACCGTCCGTGCAAAACAAAAAAGTCCAGCGTTCACGAGCTTTCCGACAATCAAGTGAGAATGAGGAGCAGGCTGTTGCTTGGCGTGCAAAAGCAGCACAGCAAACAAGAGAATCAAGCACTGCATGTCGTTCGACACTGCCAAATCATTACACTTACGTTGACTATCAAGTTTCAGAAAATTCATGCGAATGGGCGTTAACTCGGTTGAAGGAAAAGGCGGCGAGTTAGGGAAATTGATTGCGCAAAATGCTATTGCATTTGCGCAAAATCGGGTGGTAAAGTAGCCAATCTCTCCCGTCATTTTTGACGGGTAAGCACCTAGTATATATATATACAGTATATGTGCATAGATATATACGTGAGCTTAGCCTATAGCCTACATACTGTAATATGAACGAACATGGATAGCTGCCAATGTTTGATTGCGCTACTGATGGTCAATCAAATAAGGTGCCACATAAGTTTGATGTTGCATTACATTGTATTACATAAAGTATGATCTGCGTAATTGGAATGCTGATTTCGGCGCAACTGTATACTAAAATGCTATTTAAAGATTATTGGAAGAGTTATTTTTGTTTAACCTACAGAAATCTACCATGATTGTAGTTGTCTAAAAGAGAATATTTAAAGGCGGTCGCTTATTCCCATATATTAAAAAGCTCACAGCTATTTGAAGATTAATGAAATTGATTGATCGTCTATGAAAACATTCACCAGAGTACCGCATTGCTGTAGCTACCACTCACCAATTTGATTCCTCGTTTGACACAGCACGCATTGAGTCAATACACACATTAGCAATACTAAAGTCACCATCATGGAAGTCCCGTAACTTATCTAACAGTCAATAGCTTTTCGTGAAATTCTCTCGCTGTCTCTAGCTCTTTCAGATGTCTTATGAGTGTCGTTGAACAAGGATCGCTGGGGCTATTAGGCAGTTGCTAACTATTCAGGTGATATTCATACATAGGCTACATAAAACAGAATGCATCTGTGGCAGGGGTCATCTCAAAATTTAAAATGTTTCTCGGAAGTAAATGGAGCAGAGAGTACAGACATGTTCTCGTTTAGTAGAAAGCAGCAATTTTTCAATGAACTATAATTTTAAAGGAATGCGGTCGAATCAGTTTCAAACAGTGACCAAGATTTCAATTGCTTCAGCTACTGCGTCCGGTAGACAATGATGATGGTTATGGTGATGATGATGATGATGATGATGATAATAATATTAATGGCAATAATAATAAAAATAGTAGCCTAATTGACCTAATAATATCAGTTTCTGGGAATTTTCAAGTCATTCTCAAAGAGGCAAGCGCAGCAAGGTGATCCACTGTCATTAAGTGGAAATGTATGAATTCCTCGCCATGACTTGGATATCATATCAGTATAGAGTTTTTTCTGATTTTAAGCAAAAATTGTATTTTGTGTAAAGAGCTATCACTGTAAATACTCAGTGTAATCAAATTTAGAGTCAAATCGTGTCTTTTTCTGTTTCTGTTTTCATAGTCTGCTTTGCTGCTTTCCCACTCCCTCCCACTCTGACTGATCTATGGAATCGACCTTGCCCGGCTGACCACTTAACTTCGGCTATAACTATTTCAATGGTAGATTGAGCGCTTAGGAACAATAACTATCCAATTACTCAACGATCAACCTGTTTCATGCATTTTATATAATAATAGGTTGGCTGTTTTCATAAATTTTAAATGCATTTTAAATTTCAATAGCATCTTTTGTCACATTTCTATTTCATAAGATAGTATTGCAGTAAATATGAGAGGTAATCAAAGCAAATCTGAAACCGTCTTGGGTCAGGCAATTAACAAATAGCTGGGCAGAATGTCTCGAATAATGTCTTGAAATTCGTTATATAGCTCTTTTATATGTCTGTGGATGGCTATAAATGATGATCTGAAATGAGCGCAATTATCTTTAGACGACAACGTCGTATTGTGAACGTTTTGCAACAAGTGCAATACTTTTCTTACAAAATATTTACAAAATTACTTACCCAGTTACAAAATCTAGGGTCCGGCTGTAAGCCTGCACCGATATACATGGACAGGGAGGCAGTGAAATCAACTCAAAATTTCTTATACCTAGGCAGTCTCCAGTCATCTGATGGACTCTGCAAAAAGGATTTAAAACACCGTATTGGTCATGTTTTCAATGAACAAGATCTGGAAGGACAGTAGACTATCCCTCGATCTCAAGATCCGCATGTACTATGCGCTCATTCATTCTGCCCATCCTACTTTATGCAGCGGAAACATAGACCTTGCTGGGTGAAGACGTTGGAGCGCTTAAAGATTTCCACACAAGGAGCTTGTGGATAATCATGGGAATACGCTGGTACGACTTTATCACAAACAACGAAGTCCTCAAGCGTGCAGCACTACCCCAGTTAACTGAACTGTTGTCCAAGCGTCGTCTTGTCTTATTCGGCCACGTAGCTCGTCTCGAAGAGGACGAGCCTGCACACAGAGTCCTACGGCATTAGATTGATCAGACATCTGGCCGTCGCTCTGATTCCTCCTGGTAGCTCCCGCTGGGGCGACCTAGAAAGAGGTGGATCGATCAGCTTCGACAGGACAACAACCCTGCCCTGCCCTGCAGTGGTTCTCATCTTACCTTAATCTACGAACTCAATCCGTACGCTGCGCCAACTCCTCGACGCCGCCATCCTCAGTCAATCGTGGAGTCCCACAGGAATCGGTCCTTGGACCCATCCTCTTCGCTCTCTATGTGGCTGACCTGGTTGGCATAGCTCAAAAATACGGACAACGGGCACATCTCTACGCTGATGACACACAGATTTATGGGAGCTGCATGCCAGCCGCCACCCAACAACTGGAGTAATGCGTGACACTGTGCATCGCAGAGATGACAACTGGCTGAGATCCAATCGACTCCAGCTTAATGCTGCCAAGACAGAAGTTCTGTGGATCGCTACTGACCAGCGGCAGCACCTCTTACACACGGCGTGTGTTCGTATTGACGATCTGGAGCTGCAGCCGACTACCTCAATGCGGAATCTAGGCATCTACTTAGACCGTACTGTATCGACGAAACAACACGTGACCAATACCGTCGCCGGGAGTTTCGCTGGTCTACGATTGATACGGAGTATCCGACGATCCGTCTCCACTACAGTCCTTAAGTCGCTGGTCAGTGCTTTAGTGCTGACAAGACTGGACTATGGCAACTGACCCTCGCAGGGACTCCTAGTTATCTCCTCAACCGTCTTCAGACGGTGTTGAACGCTGCCGCGCGTTTGATTCACCGATCTGGACTGAGCGACCACATAACGCCTCTACTGGTAGATCTACACCGGCTTTCAGTGCCAGAACGTATCAAATACAAGCTGGCGTCACTGGTGTTCCGGTGTCTGCATGGCATGGGTCCAGCATACCTAAAGACAGAACTGCATCGCGTCTCAGATCTCGATGGTCGACAACGTCTGAGATCGGCCTCCACTGCAGCGCTACTCGTCCCGCGAATGCGTCTCTCCACCGTGGGTGATCGCGCATTTCCCGTGGCAACACCACGGGTCTGGAATGGCTTACCACTGGCCATTCAACTCTCACCATCACTAGATGCGTTTAAGAAGCACTTAAAGACCTGGCTATTTCGAACTAGTTATCATTCTGTTTTGACATTGTAATGTGTTCACGAAGTCTTTATGGATTAGTTACCACAGTAATCTTAACTTTAATAATTATTATAATAATAACAACATCCCTCCCACCTCTCTCTGGCGACGCGTCATTATCAAAGGACACAGTATTGAGGCAACGCAATGGCCCACCGCTGGCCACGCGAACTAACTAATATTTTTAAAGATGACTTAATCTATTTTTAATTTATCACACAAATGTATTCGGCGACAGAAACAATCAATTGCTGTAACAATTAAAGGAAACTTCTGTTGTATTTGTATTCAGTTGAATCAAAATTCTGAGACGAAATTTAGGAATTAATTATTGAAAGATGAAATATTTTATTTGAGGGTTTATTTTTGGCGAATTTTAAACTCTAGCAAATAATTTTCGATGAAGTTATTGAGTAATAGACTGGATAATAAAGAAATACTGAACAATGAAAAAAGTCACAGAAGAAACAGAATGTGACATTAATTGGATACAAGGTACACAATTAAATGATCTCGACTTTTGCGGACGATTTAGCACTGTTATCCCACAGTCTTCATCACATATTAGTCAAGCCAAAACTTAGGCAATGACGATAAACGGTAAAGAAGACCAGAAACTGGAAGTAGCCACGTGGGCAATTAAATGTGTACCCAAATTCACATAAAATTATCTGGGAAGTGTGATGTCAACCACTGTTGGAACAGAAGAAGATGATAAAACAAAATTGGCTAGGCACAGGCGGCCTTCAGTTTGTTGCAAACCCTATAAAAATCAAAGCAAGAGACCATACAGACTAAGTTGCGGATATTCAATTCAAATGTAAAGTCAGTCAACTCTATGGCTCGGAAAGTTGAAGTTCAATTAATAGTGTTACAACAAAATTACAAAGCTTCGTAAATAAATGCCCCTTGTAAAATCACAGGAATATGGTAGCCGAACAAACCCACCAATGAAGAACTGTGGACAAAAGACATCCCAAGAGCCGATAGTCGAAGAAATCAGAAAAAAGAAATGGAGATGGTTAGGACATAGAAAACCGACTGAAAATATCACAAGACAAAGACTGATATGGAGCTGCCAAGGAAAAGAAAAAAGAGGAAGACCGCGAACCACATGGAAAAGCTCACTATAAAAAGAGCGTAAAATGGATAGCCTGCACCTGGAGTGACCTGGCAGCAGACTGAATGAAATGGAAGGATCTTGTTCGTGGCCCATGCTCCACTTGGAGTGCAAATGGCTGAAGAAGAAGAAATTATCGAGTCGTTTCTCCAACAACAGGTCTTAGATAAAATACAGTTGCAATCGTTGATCTGTGCTATCGGTCGTTTAGATTTAATTTTTAAATACACAATTTTCAGGTTTCTATTCTAAATGTCGCGTGATTAAATGTCCACGTGATTAAGTATCGGTGATTAACTGTCGCGTGATTAAATGTCCGTACACCCTATTTTCAGATAAGATGATAGGTTGGAATTGATGTTAAAGCTCTATCGCAAATGTAACATCGACTTACATTAAATTATTTTAACACTGATTATAGAAAGTATACAATCATATACGTTCTGTGTATTCGTGACCAGTTAGTATAATGAGATTGACAAATTGTATGAAGCTGTGAATTCAATGCACGAATTTGCCGATGAATATTTCTCACTGCGTTTGTTTTCTAAGAGATAGCACGTTCTCAAGGATTATATTAATAGGTAACGATGTCAATACTTGAAACGTATAATTAGGCCTACACGATTTATACAAAAGGTTATAAACACATTTGTTTATAATGATGTAGAATTAATTGGATACTAACGAATTACTGTTGAAAATGGTTATTTTTCAAATATCATATGATAGATTACTTAATAATGACTGCAATTCAGTTTTGAGATGGCCCCTGACATAGATGCATATATGCATATAAATATCGAATCCTTTTAAAATCATAAGCAGTGCTTCTGTTTCTGAACCAATGCGCCTTCATTTCTGACTGAGTAGACGGATCATAAACATACTCGTCTACATTTTGAAATTCTAATACCAGAGAATTTAAACTGATTACAGTTTCTTAAAAGATCCTTTTTGTAGATAATTGAAAAATTTCAAACAATGATACGCTTGCTATTATTAACATTTGCCTCTATTAACTGTGTTTTGTGTGGAATCAAAAGTTATTTTGGTGAGTAACATTAAAAAAAGTATTGCGGTACTCTGTTTTGGCTTGAAATGATAATGTAATTCTAGTGTCAGTGGTCGAAATATTATACGAGCCGGCATATGGAACTTAATCTGAAAACACAACGTCATGGGAAAAGATACCGAATTTTTGTCTCACTGAAATATTTGTGTGTGCATCTCCTGGCAGCTTTCTATCTGAGCCAAGGTGAGGTGAATAGGGCTCAGCTATATCCTGGACAGCTCTATGGATAAAGTGCATAAAACAACATATTAATCTGCGTCAGAAAACCGCAAACAGTCCTACACGGACACGAAAGATTTCTGCATAAATTATGCGGGGAAGAAAGAACGCTTTTTTGAAAAACTGTGGTCAAATAAATCTCACACCGATTTTATTTTGGCTATAACTTTGTCAAATTTTGACGAGTCTTGATAAAACACGGTAGAAATGCAGCTGAAAGACCTTCACCACACCTGTATTCAGGTTGTTTGCACCATGTTTTATTTACGGCAACAAGGATCGGTTCCACGTTGCGGATGACTGGGGATGCATCCCCCCACCGGACCACCAGAAATGACTCTTCAGTGAAAGATGATCGTCTAAACGGTTGATGTATATCAACACAGATATGGACATATCCATAGACAATGTCATCGACAAATTGGCTTCCAGCATTAGAAAACTCGATTTTGCACTATGGCTTTGCACAACCAGACTAAATTGGCTTTTATACATTGTCACTTCTAAACATTACATTTTATAAAGCATATCTACAGATTTCTTCTAAACCGTTTGCATATAATTCCTTTGACATTTGGCGAGATCTTCCGAGAAATTCATTTCATCCCCCACCAGATTAATGGCTTACACCACCTCGTCGCTGATAGCTTAGACCAGAGATAAACACCGGAACCCAACACTCGGACTCGAGTACGGGACATACCTTTACCATTTTAAAGGAATAATTACGGTGTGCTTTGTTTAGTGACATACAATTGCTGCTATCTGCTGTTGTAAGCTACGGATGTAGTTTTACTATTACGTTAAATGCGCAATATTAAATATGTGAAATCTTAACTCAATGTTTTTCTCTGAAGGTTCATTGTACTATAGTGCATATGAAATTACGATTACATTGATTATTGATTGTTCTCCTTCTATAACATCGATGATAATTAATCTATGCACGCGATATATACAGTAGTTCGATATTAGCTTAAACAGAATACCATGTGCGTTGACTTGCAGATGAATACTGCATGACAGAGTTCTTCCGGCCTCAATGCTCTAAGAGTGATGTCATTCTGATGAGAAACGCCACCTATGGACGAATGCACATCGGTCGATGTTTGACAGCAGAAGAGGTCGATGCACACAGATCCGGCGTTGGAGATGATCCCAGATACTTCGGCTGCTCTGCCAATGTACTCGATTTACTCGATCAGAGTTGCTCTGGACAGACGAGTTGCGAGGTTCGAGTCGGAGAAATATTGGAACGGAACATCAAGCCTTGTTTTGCTGGACTAATGGTTTATCTAGAAGCAGACTTCGACTGCGTGACTGGTATGACTCTATTTGCGTCGTTCAATAATTAATAAATTATTACCAATAATTTATATATTAAGAAAGCTTGAAACTTAAAGATGATCTTGGAGCCAAAGATTTGTCCTTCACTGTAACACAGACTTAAAATAATGAAATCGAAATTAATCTTTTGACAGTTGCAGATGAAAAGCGTTCGTGCGCAATTAAAGCCTCGACGAATCCAACGCATATCATCAGTTCATCTCCTCAGCAGAGAATCTGTGGAAGAGAATTTCATCCGTGGATCGTAGAATCTCCCGTTGGACAGAGAATCAGCGTTACGCTCATTGACTTCAACGGAAAAGTCACAGACGACGTCAACAGACATCTGTGTAATAGCTACGGTACAATAGTCGATAGAGAAGGCAAACGCAATGTATCTATATGTGGAGGAAAAGGTCAGAGACAAAGCAAGCAATATATGTCAACTGGAAATATCCTCAAGATATACTTTGAAGAAAAGACAGACAATAAAGGACTGTTCATACTAAGTCTCGAAGGTAACTATGTTACATTTATGATCACCTATTTGAATTATAAATTTACAAAAAGTTAAAGGCAAATAAATACTGCGATAAATGAAAAATCTTGCATTATGGTAACGACCTATGTTCCAAAACAGAGTCCACAGCAGGATGACTATACTCTGTCAAATGTTTACGGCAATTCGATTGACACGTAATGATTGACTATTTCTTGTGGAGAAAGCGGATTGGTCAAACAATGAGAAATGCGTCTTAATTTAGACTTAAATTGGCACTGTTTACAGCTGAGCGAATACTGCGGGATAATATATTTCAGCTGTTGGTTGTTCGGACATAATTCCTCCAGAGGATACTTGGTTGAAGAGAAACTTAGATGTTATTACAATTGGTTGTTATTCAAATCGTCTCACATGGAAACTCAGTTGCAGCGAAGGAAAATGGATCGGTGTATTGGGAAACTGCTCGATCAAAGAAAATCTAGGTGTGTAACTCAAACCTCAGTAAGACAATAATTCCCTGTATTTCCAAATTAATTCCATTTAGTCACATGCTTCAAAAATGTCGAGTTAAAATCAAATTGTCTTGGGTGTTCCTAGAAACCTTTGATAGCCAAATCTTCATTTTCATAGGCGAAGTCTTATTGATGCTTGATTAGTTTTCTTTTTTTTATTGAATTCTCAATTTCTGTGGTTATTTGCTTTTTTGCGTCAGAACAGTTTGAAAACTCTAGGAGCATAATGTCATTACAATGAATGTCACGTATTTGGAAAATATATTACTAAGTGTAATGGGACTTGAAATCATTTATTTTCTCTTAGTGCTATGTTTGATAACCTGATTCTTGCATTCATTAGATAATAAATTCTCAGATTCCAAAGAAACAGACGTTTCGACTTCTCTGTCAACAATTTCTCATAACGAGCAAGGTCAGTCAATTGACAATTAAAAGCTGATAAACCCATATTCATTGATAAGATCGACGATGGTTCTTTGGGAATATCCGATGCTTAAGTTTAATCTTATTTCGAAATTGAGAATATCAGCTTCTTTTACGAAACGCTGTGTTTTTTAAAAGTTAATTTTTCGGGCCTAAGTTCCTGTTTCCTATATTACAAATCTGTGAATTATCTAAAATGTATGGATTTCTATCTTTTCATCTTTGAACCCAGAGATGTTTGAATTTTACGATTAAGTTCACTACAGGTTTTTGAATTGTTGGAGGAACTTATTCTGAATATTCACTTATTCTAAAAAAACGACAACTGACTATATTAATGTGACGCCCATACATGAGGGCAAAAAGGGGACATTTGCCATCGGGAAATGCATATCTATGTTGCAACTATATATTTTTGCTTCAATCCAATATCTTCGCACTAAACGTCTACTTAATTTGAGTATAACAGTACCTGATTTTGTTTGGATTTCATCTGGTAGATTGGCACTCTTGTAAAAATGTCACATTTTGTATTGAAAACCGTTCAAATTAACCATGACCATTGTGATTTGCCCATTCTTCAAAAAATTCTTTTGTCCCCATGAGTATATATATTATCATATCTTACTGGTTGAACTTTATATCCGCTTTCACAATGCAAAAGAATATTTGATCATCATTTTGCGAGTTTGGTTTTGCTTTTTTAGTTCTTGCAATCGTTGCCATCAGTGGATGTACATTTGCCATTTGTTTGGTCATCGTATGCATTGGTGTTGTCTGCCTTCGCAGGTGAGCGATTTCCACTGTCTGTAAGTTTTACAAAGTTATCAGTCTAAGCTTTTAAATACCTTTATTAATATTTTCGAATGAATTGTCTATTTTTTAGATTCTACATTCGATATAAAACCCAACAAGATTACAAGACACTCACGTTTAATCGAAATCCTCCAGAGGCAAATCAACAACTGATGGGAAGAACAGAAAACGAGAATGGACTAAGTTTCAAATCAACTCCAACATACTCTGTCTACTTTGAAGACAACGGAATCAAAGACGCAAGAGACAACATTCTCATTCAATGACAACATGAACCATTAATCGATTCACGCGACGGTTTCTAAGTCTCCCTTGTACATTAATCATGGTTTCTGTTATCCGTCGGATGAATCAATGGACTTTAAGACTAAAGATGCTTCGTGGTGCATAGAGGACAAACTGATCATCTCTCTGAGTGTATTTTATTTCCTTAACGTATAGGCAGATTGCATACTCAACTATGCGATCAAGACTATAGCATATAATGTAATTTTATTTTTATGGCAATCTGAAGTGATATGATTTGACACAATTAATCCTATATTGCTTACCCACGCTAAAAAATTTTTCCGATAGTTAAACGTATTAAGCAATAGTGATTTCTTATTATAATTGAGAATTCAGAGTTTTGAGAAGATCCCCGACATAGTTGCATAAATAGATTGGTTATTTTATCTATTACGAATATCGACTTGGACAAGTGAATCATAATGCGCGCCTGTATATCGGACTGTTCTTCACTTACACCGATCGTCTGAACATTCGTCTGAACATTTTAACTGTTTAAATAGGATTTTAGAAGTAAAGAATGTCGAAAATTGGTTTCCTGTTGTGCCTGTTTATTAATTTTACGCTTTGTCAAACAAGAAATCACTCAGGTGAGCGGCATCACATGATAAATGCTGTTGAAAGTTCTTTTCGTACTAATCTCTATTGACCTTGAGGTTTCTATTTTTCGAAAGTCAGGCAGCATAAATTATTCTAGAAACCCTAGTTCATCTGCAGAAACGAGAGAAATTTATGCAAAAGCCTCGGATGAAATTGTGTAGGCCCTATTAGATCTTCGTTTTTTGTATTCATTGATGGTAAGGTTTAAGAAATTCGCTCAATATATGTTGTCGTTCCTTAATACCTTTGGGTACAGTTCAAGTCATACCATGGCGAACCAAGAGGGTGAAGAGGGAAGCAAAAATACGTTACTTCTGGTCATTGGCAAAGCCACGTTGGGGCGAGGGTGGACGGCTCTCTCTTATTTAAACCTAGACCAGTTATGAAATGTTTTCAAATCTGATGAAAAAATCTATTATTTTGGGAGTGGAGGATTTCCAATGTGTTACCATGTAGTCTAAAATATGCTACAGGTCTCAAGATTCGAATCCACTATCACACAAACTTATGACGCTTTTCAAACTCCCTAGTAGAGTATTTCCAAGGTGACTTGTAGAAAGTGTTTCAGAGTCTTTCAGAGTCTTTCAGGGTGTTTCAGAATTTTGGAGTCTTCCAATCGGCGCCTGAATTTCATGCCATCTGACTGCTATCAACACGTAGCCTAGCGTCATTGGGAAATGAACTTCTTCAGCACATAAGAGGCCTACGTATTCATTCTGCACTCGTTTGCTTTTTTGCGTCATAATACCCAGCTGCATATTGAGTAACTGCAGCTCGTGCATCGAATATGTAATATAATCAATCTAGTATCTATTGCGCTCCTGCAAATTAGCCTTTTCTCCAGCGCATTTTCCATCCTCAATTGTTTTCCGTCCTGTCCTGTTTTGTGTTCTCGTGACTTACACGCATGTTACACGTGTTTTGATTATTTCTCTGTTGAACTTGCTCCATAATACTCAGTTATGTAACGAATATCTGTAACTGGCGCATCGAATATGTAATGTAGTCAATCTAATTGCTTTGGTGCATCGAATATGTAATGTAGTCAATCTAATTGCTTTTGCGTTCTTACAAATTACCTTCTTCTCCAGCGCTTTTTTCTTCCTCAATCCCTTTCTGTCCTGTTCTTTTTTCTGTTCCTGTTAATCACTCGTATATTGTATGCGCTTTGATAATAGCTGAGTGCGGCTGCTTTGTCAGGTAGGATATTTATTATAGCGGCCGTTCTTGGTAGACACCTACCCTTTGCAGCTTAACTCTATAATCCGGCGAACATATCAGAGCACAGGGAACCTTAGTGCATTACACAAGCCCAGTAGGTGGTTGCCGACGCCCGGGTCAAATGCGGGATTGCGCATCCAACTTCACCTCAAAATGTCTTCTTGACAAGCAAAAAACATCTTCGCAGTCATCGCATCGTATTCCCACATTTTATTGAAAGCCAGCATAATGTTATGGCCTCCTATTTCTGAGTTACAAATCGCTCTGCTGCAGCCTATTTATAACGATGGGCTGTCTGTAATTGTCGTTAGTTGAGTACTGCATGACAGAGTTCTTCCGACCTCAATGCTCTAAGAGTGACGTCATCCTGATGGAAAGCGCCACCTATGGACGAATGCGAGTCGGTCGCTGTCTAACGGCTGAAGAAGTGGAAACACACAGAGCCGCAGTGGGAGATGATCCTCGATACTTCAGATGTTCAGTGAACGTCCTAGAAATCCTCGATCAAGCGTGTTCCGGGAAGGCGACCTGTGAAGTTCGTGTCGCAGAAATCTTGGAAAAGAACGTCAAACCTTGTTTAGCTGGATTAATGGTTTATCTTGAAGCAAGCTACGACTGCATAACTGGTATTTTAAATGATATAGTTTTCATATCATTAACCCTCATCCGAACAAGCCAAAACACAACTGATTTGAACAAAAAGTGTCAGGTTAGTCTCCCTCCCATAACATGGGATTTCGTTGGAAACATTGACTTTTTATTTGCTGATTTTGCGAAAGTGGTTGATTGGTTGATGAAACTCAATATGACATTCTTTCACTGTATTTATTCATGATTTGTTTTATGTTTATGTTAAAAATAAAAGCAGAGTTTCAAATTACCACGTTTTTTCGGCGGTTTTCATCAGTATTTGATCGAGTCTATTGTGACCAAAAACATTAAACAAACCAGTATTCCGGTAAAAATAAATGTTGCCTAGATTACAATAATTATATTTATTGTTAATATGCACTTCAGTCATTTGTTCGTGCTCTTTTTTACATTGATATCATGTGTATTGTGAATCACATGGACAGACTATCAATGTCAACATCAGCAATTATCTTCAGTGCGTCTGGATTAGAAAATAATTTTTGTCGCTTAGATGCTGTTATCACTATATAGAAATAAAGTCATAAGAGCGATCAAGCAAAAAATTCAAACAAATAATGCACGGATGAGGGTTAATTTATTAACTAAATAGTTGGAATTGTAAGTTGCTAACGTCATTTGTTCAACCACCACCAGCATCGTCGTCATCATCAGTATCCCTACCACCGCTACCATCATTATCAACATCATGATCACCATGATCGTTATCATGATAGCGATCAGCATCAGCATCAGCATCGGCGTCATCATCGGCGTCATCAGTATCTGAAGATGAAATTGCAGCATACATCGTCCAGAAGATTGAATATTATTCATGAATTCATGCCAATTGATCAACGTTTTGAAAATTGCCTTTCCGTTGAAAACAATATCTAAACTGATTTATTGTTGATCTTGACTTTCCATCAAATTCATTGAGATAAAGAGCAATTTTTCCCTGTTGTTGTAACACAATCATCCAAACAATAATATTATTTCTTTTTCAGTTGCCTCTAGCATCTGCATCATCTGCATAAATTGGGTTATCGATTGTCTTCCTCGTGCCATTCTTGCTCATTTGCAAGTTCTATTGCGCAGTGCAAAATAAACTCCTTCCCGGTTCAAAAGATTAACCACAAGACTCCTACAGCGGCGCTGAACTTCCTCTTCAAGCCACTCAGCCACGTGACGGGTGATACGAGGCCAATGTTCTCATTTAATACGCCAGTTTACTCCGTCGATTACTCCACTACTCAGTAGCTATCTCCATCTTGTGAACGAAGGCATAGTCGACCTTAGGGCTCCTGCGGGAATCGAACCCTCAACCTTCTGCTCTATCGCCTAACGTTGTTACCACTCGGCAAAATTTCCTTCTACAGTGTACAACATGATATAATCAGAGCTTTTACAATAGCTTTCAAAAAATCCATAATTCTAAGTGAAATATCTTCAACAGTTGCAGATGAAAAGCGTTCGTGCACAGTTAAAGCCTCGACGAATCCAACGCACATCATCAGTTCATCTCCTCAGCAGAGAATCTGTGGAAGAGAATTTCATCCGTGGATCGTAGAATCTCCCGTTGGACAGAGAATCAGCGTTACGCTCATTGACTTCAACGGAAAAGTTACAGACGACGTCAACATACATCTGTGTAATAGTTACGGTACAATAGTCGATAGAGAAGGCAAACGCAATGTCTCTATATGCGGAGGAAAAGGTCAGAGACAAAGCAAGGAATATATGTCAACCGGAAATACCCTTGAGATCTACTCTGATGAAAGAACGGACAATAAAGGACTGTTCATACTAAGTCTCGAAGGTAACTATGTTACATTTATGATCAGCTATATGAACTGATAAATTTAACACGTTGACTGCGGCCTATTAAATAACTGAGACGCGGATACTATTGACGAGAGTCTACGACCTCCGTGGCTTTCCAGTTCCTATACAAAATGCGTGCGATCATGCGTGAAGTGAGTGACAGCCGTTAGATTATTCCCAAGGCCCGATCACGTTAGACGCCTACAGAGGAAAATATCTTGAAACAGATGCAAATGTTTAGAGGCTAGAGCCACCTGCTACTAGAATGACTTTCTCTTTCCTCAGGTATGCACCAATTCATACGAAAAAGTGCAGGTGGTCTGTAATGTGCTCCATAACCGCGCTACGTAGACCTTGTCAGGGACTAGTAGTTATCTCAACAATGGCGATTGGATAAAACAATCAATGTCACGGGTCAAGAATGCAAAGCAATAAAAATGGCAATTATTGTGGCAAAGTGGACGCTATAGCCGATATAAATTCCAGGACCTTAGTAAGGACCTCAATTATCTGGTCCAAAAACGCTGACGGCATTACGTCTATGGTGATACAAGTTATTTGGGGTATTTATATTGAAGCTGAGGCGTGGGGTTTAGAAGGTGGGTCATTTAGAAGGCCAATCGACGTTCTTCAGTAGAATGTGGCGCTTCCGATTGGTCATTTAGTCCACCTGCAACAATAGACGGCGCGCCAATCTCAAGTGAGACCAAGACTTCTATTGTAATTAGTATGGAGCGAATTGAGCTTCGTTATTGAGGCGGCGGAGCATGAGTATATTGTGGTTTTTTGAACAGGTGTTTATAGGACAAATATTCATACATTTTCTATAAAATTTGCTTGTCTTGATCGGTCACTCATTCTAGTAGCTAGAGGAAGCAGAAAAATGAATCCAAGATCCGTATAAGCTAAGATATTTGGCATTGAACTAAGGACGTCATATGACGTCCCTAGCGCCCTGAGAAACCAAAATAAGGACGTCAGTTGACGTCCCTAGCGTTCAACGTGTTAAACAATTTTAAAGGCAAATAAAAACTGCGATAAAGTGAAAAAGCTTGCATTATGGTAACGACCTATGGTCCAAAACAGAGTCCACAGCAGGATGACTATTCTGTCAAATGCTTACAGCAATTCGATTGACACGTAATGATTGACTATTTCTTGTGGAGAAAGCGGATTGGCTAACAATGAGAACTGCGCCTTAATTTAAATTTAATTTGCCACTGTTTACAGCTGAGCGAATAATGTAGAATGGCATATATTTCAGCTGTTGGTTGTTCGGACATAATTCCTCCAGAGGATACTTGGTTGAAGAGAAACTTGGATGTTATTACAATTGGTTGTTATTCAAATCGTCTCACATGGAAACTCAGTTGCAGCGAAGGAAAGTGGATCGGTGTTTTGGGAAACTGCTCAATCAAAGAAAATCTAGGTGCGTTACTTGAACCGCACTATGAAATTAAGATCCCAATTACTTCAATTTATTCACATGTTTCAAACGTCGTGCTAAAATCTTATAGGCTTGCCTCCTTCCTACAATCTTTTGATAGCTAAAGCTTCTTTTCATTGGCAATGTGATATTGATGTTTTATTATTTTCTTTTTTTATTGAATTACCAGTTTCTGTAGCTGTTTGTTTTTCCTGCATTAGACAACAAACTTTCAGATCCCAAAGAAACTGACGCATCCATTTCTCTGTCAACAATTACTCATAACGAGCAAGGTCAGTCATATAATTAAACGCTGATATATTAATTTTTTGTGTAATCGCTCTTTGCTGGTTGTGAATATACGATGCTTTAAGACTTCAAACATCTGGTAGTCTAGTGGTTAGGATTCGGCGCTCTCACCGCCGCGGCCGAGTCTGATTCTCCGTCAGTCAGGGGGTTCACAATTAAGGGTAGAAGATGGTAGAATGGATTAGGCGCTGTAGTGGTAGACTTAGGGAGCGGGTTCAAGCCCCGTTACGACCCTAGTGGCTTTCACAAAGGCAGTAATGCCTTCTGATCCACTTTATATCACGCTATGATATATAATAGTCAGAGAGCATTGATCTTATTTCTAGATAGAGAAAATCAGCTTTATTTGGTTCTTGTTAATTGCTTTAAGAAACATTGTGGATTTTAAAAGACAAGATTTGCAGACCAAAATTCTTGTTTGTTACATTTCAAAGTTAAGAGTTATGTACAGATGATGGATCTGTGCAGCATTAAACTCAAAGAAGTCTGAATGCGACGATTAAGTTTCCCTACAGATTTTTAACTCTTTGAGGAAAACTATGCAAAACTTATTCTGAGAAATGGTCTCTTATAAAATACGAAAATTAACTATATTCATTGGCGTCCATACATTGCTGTAAGAAGGAACACTTCCACTATGGAAAATGCAAATCCATTTCTCAACTATGTATTGGCTTCAATCCAAACTTTTCACGCGAAACACAACTTAATTGACGTATAACATTACCTGTATATTGCATTTGAAACCCGTTAAAATGAGCCTTGACCAATGTGTTTGAAAACCCCTCTGGAGAAGTTGTCGCCCATGACGACGTTATCATATCTTACTGGTTGAATTTTTATCCGCTTTCACAATGCAAAAGTATATTGGATCATCATTTTGCGAGTTTCGTTTTGCTGTTTTCAGTTCTTGCAATCGTTGCCATCAGTGGATGTACATTTGCCATTTGTTTGGTCATCGTATGCATTGGTGTCGTCTGCCTCCGCAGGTGAGCGATTTCCACTGTCTGTAAGTTTTACATAGTTATCAATCTAAGCTTATAAATACCTTTATTAATATTTTCGAATGAATTGTCTATTTTTAGATTCTACATTCGATATAAAACCCAACAAGATTACAAGACACTCACGTTTAATCGAAATCCTCCAGAGGCAAATCAACAACTGATGGGAAGAACAGAAAACGAGAATGGACTAAGTTTCAAATCAACTCCAACATACTCTGTCTACTTTGAAGACAACGGATTCAAAGACGCAAGAGACAACATTCCCATTCAATAACACCATGCACCATTAATCGATTCGCGCGACGGTTTCTAAGTCTCTCTTTTATCTTCATCATGGTTTCAGTTATCCGTCGGATGAATCAATGGACGTTAAGACTAAAGATGATTCGTGGTGCATAGAGGACAAACTGATCATCTCTCTGAGTGCATTTTTCGTTAACGTATCAGCCGATTACTTACTCAAATACTGTATACAATCAAATCGGTATCTTGCATCCATGACAGGTAGCTAACTATATAACTTCTATAGCGCCATTTGAGAAATGCACAATCTGATTGTGTATATCTTCTTTTTGGAGCTAAGACGCATTGATAATGCCTGGTGGTTATAAATATTTCAAAAGGCATGACAGTCAAAGCAGATAATGCAAGAGAATCAGACTGAACAGGTGTCAGGTAAATGAAACTCATTAAATTATGTTTAAGATAAGACGTAGTGAACTTTATATTCTACGCAATTTTTTAAATTATCTGTAATGCACAATTTGAGTTGATTAAATATTTAAAAGGCAATTTGACTTTAATAAAAATCATATTTGCTTGAAGGTGTAAAGGGCGTCCACGTCATACCTAGAGTTTGAAGAAGTAGTGTCGCAAACGACATCATTTAATTTTTTGAATCGTTGAATTTTATTTTTAATTTAAATTATCACTACTGCGCTGGAGAAATTTGTCATTTTAATCACATATAGGTCCTATTGATTTTGTTTATATTCTGGATGATATCGGTGTGTTCTCATTTGGTTGGAATTTATTTTTGGCTTTATAATTATATTTTGAAATTTAATCCGTTATCGCTCATTCCTTTACCGTTTCAAACAGTAACTTAATAGGCCGTTGCAAATCACCTAAAATTGAGTACAAATTCAGTATGGGAAGTGATAGATTTTTGTCGTTATATTGCTAGTGGTAATGTATCTTTGTTTGGAAGAAGATTGACAAAGAACTCTTCTAATCTACGCTTAGTATTTTTTAGAATTTTTATGTCTATTTATCGTTGCATAGTATCAGGATCAAGTCAACAAATAACAATGCCAACTAGAATAAATGTGATGAATGCAGATAGTTGCTTCAGTGGTTTTCACACAGGCTTGCTTAGCCTCCTAAGCCACTTAAGATCACATTATTATTATTATTATTATTATTATTATTATTATTATTATTATTATTATTAAATCTTATATGAGGCCAATACTGATATATGGCTGCGAGACTTGGACAGTATCCAAAATATTTTAGAAGGATAATGAGAATCGGCTGGAAAGACATGGCGAATAACAACGAAGTGCTGGTCAAAGAGGGATGCAAACGAAGGAGCTTGATGGCAACAATAACAACAAGACAGATGGGAATTTTTGGTAATATAATGAGGAAAAATGGAATAGAGAATTTTGTTACATTAGGAAAGATTAAGGGAAAAGGGATAGAGGAAGACAAATGAGAAAGTATCTGGACAGTTTATGCTATCTACAGGAAGGAAACTACGGAATAATTGACATCATTCACGCAACAGAAGACATAGGAAATGGAGTCCATGATCGCCGACGCAGTCAACCTGCACGGCACCTAGAAGAAGAAGTATCAGGATATAAATAAATGAATGCCATTTTCACTTCCTCTATGGAGCAAGGCCTAAACGTCCAGTACCATTTTGACCCGGGACCTAAATGCCTCGGGACTTAAATGCCGGACCTATTTGTACCTAATCGGCGGGACCTATTTATCCTGTCCCGGGTCAAAATAGTCCTCGATGGTCATATCAGTAAGTGCGTGTAGGCGAATCGCTTGTTCCATTCCAAACTAGTGCTCGAGTCATTGGGAGGAATTTTGTTATTTAGTTTATAAATGTGGACATGACTTCTTTACTCTCTGAATGCAAACTGATCTTCGGCGCCAGATGAAATGAACATGTGGCAACGCTATTACGAGACCACCTACACTGGCATCGGATTCCGGAGCGTATAGCCTTTAAACGTAACTGGTTTACATTTCGGGCGTTGAATGACCCTTTCTGTCCCGATTACTTATCGGCTCTTGTCTGCAAGCCCAAATCGTCTGATCGACGCTCGTAGCTTCGATCAAGCAGCCGTTCTCAATTGGTTGTTCTTCCCCGTCTATGACGTCGAAATTGGGGGATCGGTTTGTTTTGGGGGAACAATCCTTCGCTATGGAACTCGCTGCCGGCGGCCGGCGGACTTGACTAGGGCGACATTTCCTAAACTGTTCGCCAGGAACCTTAAGACATTTATTTAGCATCTCCTATTAGGGTCCCTTGTAAAACGCACTTGACTTTAACCTTCGCTATGCGAATTGTACTACTATATGAAATTATCAGAGATACTACTACTACTACTACTACTACTACTACTACTACTACTACTACTACTACTACTACTACTACTACTACTACTACTACTACTACTACTACTACTACTACTACTACTAATAATAATAATAATAATAATAATAATAATACAGATAATGAATCAACTGCAAACTACAGTATGCTAAAAGAAAAGTATTTGTCTTATGCGATCATCACATTTAGAACGATAATTTGCTACTCCACCCATTTGTAGCTTCAATGTCTTAAAGAAGCAATGATCATATCGCTTTAAACTATCATTTATAAGCTAGTAGGTCATGTCACGCGTTAGTGACAGTACCAGGATATTCAGCCCGTGAGTACTAAATAGGCATAGGCCTATGCCTCTTTATGGTATGATTCTAGCCAAAAAACCAAGTTGGTCTCAATTAAAGATGGAAAAGCTGAACGGCGATAGAATATGCACTAAGGTCGAATGGTGTATGGACGACACTGCTCTTTCATCTATTCAGTTAATCCGAAAATGCATTCTACTATGGAAACTATCTGTAGAGGTGTCGTTCTAGTACACTGACCTTGGCGCATACACTTTTTGAGGCAAAACAAAGTCAGTTAAAGGTTCACTTATCTGATGATCATGCTGAAAATATTCTGTCTCGATTTCTTTGCTACGTACTGTTTTTAGTATTTTTCCAGTGACCTTTTTGAGGATGATTGACCATTCTGTAGTTATTAGTTGTATGCCTGTTACTAAAGGGTTCTCACACAGACGTCAATCTCAGTCTTACAGTTAATGAGGAAATTTAAGATGAAAATGGTTTTGAGTAATTTAATAAAGTTAGCCATTTACTTTTGTTTCTACATGTAAATAAATAAATACATACATAAAATACAAGTTTTTAAATACAAGCACGCTGTAGGACATCCTAATGCTTCTTCAAATAATCCACCAAAAATCATCGGCTAGTAGAGACAGTAACATGAAATGTAGTTTTATTTTCGTGACAATTTGACGTGACATGATTTAGATGATTACTGCCTTCCTACTGCCTTCTCACGCTAAGAAAATAAATTCTTTTCGTTAAACGTAATGATGAATAATGATTTTCTTATTATAATTGAGAATTCACAGTTTTGAGAAGATCCCCAACATAGTTGCATAAGTAATTTTAAGCTATTTTAGCCAAGCGAACATCGACTTTAATGAATGAATCATAATGCGCGTCTGTATATCTGACTGTTCTTCACTTACATCGATCGACCGAACATTCGACGAATTGGATGACATTTTAACTGCTTAAATAAAGAAAGAATGGCAAAAATTGGTTTCCTGCTGTGCGTGTTAGTTAGGTTTACATTTTGTGAAACAAGAAATCACTCAGGTGAGTGGCAATCTCAAGATAAATCACGTTGAAAGTTCTTTTCGTTCGAGTCTGTATTGGCCATGACTTTGTATTTTTCGAAAGTAAACCAGCATCAGCTACAGAAAATTACAACCCACAGTTTATCGGCACAACACCGAGAAATTTATCCAAACGTCTCTTATGGAATATTGTATTAGGTATTCGATTCTTTACGTTCATTGTTGCTAAGGCGAACCAAGAGGGTGTAAAAACCATGTTACATCTGGTCATTAGCAAAGCCATAAGGGGGCTTGAGTGCACGGCCAATCCAATATTTAAGACTAGACCAGTTATACGACATTTTCTAAGCTAATTAAAAAATTCTATTATTTTGGGGAGTGCGGGATTTTCAGTGTGCTGTTATCTAGTCTGAAAATAAGCTAAAAATCTCAAGATTCGAATCTCTACTATCACCTTAACTTTAAGACGCTTCTCCAAACCTCCTAAAAGGGTATGGCTAAGGTGACCTGTAAAAAGTGCTACAGGTAGGCTACTTGTGGAGTCTTCCTGTCGGCGCCTGGATTTCATGCCATCTGACTGCTGTCAACATGAAGCGGAATTAGGAAATAAACTTCAGAACACAAGAGACCTAAATATTAATTTTGGACTCGTTTGCTCTGTTGAGCCATAATACTCAGTTATTTAAAGTGTAACTGTAAATAGCGCATCGAATATGTAATGCAGGTCTATTAAACATAATTTATATTGCGCTCCTACAAGTTAGTCTTTTCTCCAGCGCATTGTTTCATCCTCAATTCCTTTCTGTCTTTACGTGTTGTGTGTTCCTCTGACTCGCATGTTGCACGTGATTTAATAATTGTGTGCGGCGGCTCTGTAAAGTACGGATATTTATTTTAGCGGCCCTTCTTGGTAAACACTTATCCATTACTACTTCACTCTATTTCACCGCTAACATATCAGAGCACAGTAAACTTTGATGCATTACACAGACTTAGCAGTGAGAGCGCCCGGGGGTTACAAAATGTCTTATTGCTAGCCCCTTGACATTGGAGGGAGGGAGAAAAGATTGATTACGCCTCAAAGGTCATTCTTCTATCCTTCTACACCAAAATGACTGAATAATTCTATAGTTGCAGAATAGTCACTTTGAAAACATATCCGCAGCCATTGCATCGCATTCCCACATTGCAATGAATGCCAGCATATTGTTATGGCATACTGTTCATTCTAAGTTTTGTTCCTGTGTTACTTTTGATTTTGGATTTTAAATGGACTGATTAATAAGAATGTAATTCTAACGATGGACTAATGTGTGTAAAAATTGTAATAATAATAATAAAAAAGATGAGCAAACATGTAATATTTTAGTAAAATGACTGCAATGCTGAAGTCTTCCGACCTCAGTGCTCTAAGGGCGATGTCATTCTGATGAGAAACGCCAACTATGGACGCATGCACATCGGTCGATGTTTGACAGCAGAAGAGGTCGATGCTCACAGAGCCGGCGTTGGAGATGATCCCAGATACTTCGGTTGCTCTGCCAATGTACTCGATTTACTCGATCAGAGTTGCTCTGGACAGACAAGCTGCGAAGTTCGAGTCGCAGAAATCTTGGAACGGAACATCAAGCCTTGTTTTGCTGGACTAATGGTTTATCTTGAGGCAGACTTCGAATGCGTGACTGGTATGACTCTATTTGCGTCGTTCAATAATTATTAACTTATTTCCAATAATTTATATATTAAGAAAGTTTGAACCTTAAAGATAATCCCTCGGCTAAAGCTTTTTCGTTCACTCTAAATCAAAAACTTAAAATAGTGAAATCGATATTAATCTTTTGACAGTTGCAGATGAAAAGCGTTCGTGCGCAATAAAAACCTCGACGAATCCAACGCACATCATCAGTTCATCTCCTCAGCAGAGAATCTGTGGAAGAGAATTTCATCCGTGGATTGTAGAATCTCCTGTTGGACAGAGAATCAGCGTTACGCTCATTGACTTCAACGAAAAAGTTACAGACGACGTCAACAGACATCAGTGTAATAGTTACGGTGCAATAGTTGATAGAGAAGGCAAACGCAATGTCTCTATATGCGGAGGAAAAGGTCAGAGACAAAGCAACCAATATATGTCAACTGGAAATACCCTCAAGATATACTTTGAAGAAAGAACAGACAATAATGAACGGTTCATACTAAGTCTCGAAGGTAACTATGTAACATTTATGATCACCTATTTGACCTTTTAAATTTTAAAAAGTTTAAAGGCAAATAAAAACTGCGATAAAGTGAAAAAGCTTGCATTACTGGTAACGATCTAAGGTCCTAAAAAGAGTCCACAACAAGATGACTACTCTATCAAATGTTTACAGTAATTCGGTTAACACGTAATAATTGCCTATATATATTTTTCCGAAGAAATCTGATTCGCTAAACAAGGGGAATGCTCTATAATATAATTAGACTTCAAGTGGTACTCTTATATCTCAGCGAATAATGTGGGATAATATATTTCAGCTGTTGGTTGTTCGGACATAATTCCTCCAGAGGATACTTGGTTGAAGAGAAACTTAGATGTTATTGTCATCGGTTGTTATTCAAATCGTCTCACATGGAAACTCAGTTGCAGCGAAGGAAAATGGATCGGTGTTTTGGGAAACTGCTCGATCAGAAGAAAATCTAGGTGCGTAACTCATACCTCAGTAAGACATTTAGATATCCAGTTATCCCTAATTGCTTCCACTGTGGTTATTTGCTATTGTGAGCGACTACATCTTGAACAAGTTAGGCGCATAGGGTCGTTATAACGCATGTCACGTATTTTGAATATATTACTAGAACTCGAAGGCTCGCTTCGCTCGCGCGAGCTTCGCTCGCATGAAGAAAGCTTCGCTCAGGCTGCTCTATAATTAGACTTCGCGTCGCTTCGCTCTCAGGCAATAACCAATCCAATTCCAATTCCAGAACGACCAATCAGAACGCTCACTCAGCCAGACCAATCAGAACGCTTGATGTTAGGTAACCAATCAGAACGCTCACATGGAAACTCAGTTGCAGCCAACCAATCAGAACGCTGGGACACAGCCAAACAATCAGAACGGTCGAACGCAACCAATCAGAACGCTCAGTTATCCCAGCCAACCAATCAGAACGCTCGAAGGCAACAGACATACAGATAACGATTTTAATGTTATAGATTGGGATCTGAATTTATTTTCTTGCTGCTACTAGAACTATTTTGATAATCTTATTCTTGCATTAGATAATCGATTATTTGATCCTAAAGAAACTGATGCCTCCATTTCTCTGTCAACAATATCTCATAACGAGCAAGGTCAGTGAATTGATAATTAAGGCAGATAAATTCGTATTTATTGATATAATCGACAATCGTTCTTTGGGAATATCCGATGCTTTAAGTTTAAGACAACAAATATCAAATCAGAATGCATTCATCTTATTTCGAGATTGAGAATATCAGCTTCATTTGGTTCTTTTTAATTTAATCGTTTTAGAAAACACTGCGAATTTTAGAAATCAAGTTTTCAGACCTATCTTTCAAATCTTTGAGTTATGTAAAGATGATGGATTTCTATCTTTTCTAATTCGAACCCAAAGAAGTCTGAATGCGACGATTAAGTTTTACTACAGGGCTTTTGACCTGTTGGAGGAAAATAGTGGTGCACTTATTTTCCTAATAAAAAACGACAATTGCATATATTCACGGGCGCCCATAAATTGGGTCAAGAGGAGACACGTGCTGCCCTGGAGAAAGCAAATCCAGTTTGTAACTATACATTTAGACTTCAACCCAATATATTTACACTAAGAGACTATTTAATTGAAGTATAACTGTATCTGATTTGTTTTGATTTTACCTGGCATAGAGGCATTTTTCTAAAATTGACAAATTTTGCATGCGAAAGCCGTGAAGATTAACCGTCATCACTGTGTTTGCCCCTGACAAAATTTGTGTGAGTATGTTATCATTCTTTACTGGTTTCATATTGGATCATAATTTTGCGAGTTTCGTTTTGCTTTTTCAGTTCTTGCAATCGTTGCCATCAGTGGATGTACATTTGCCATTTGTTTGGTCATCGTATGCATTGGTGTCGTCTGCCTCCGCAGGTGAGCGATTGTCTGTAAGTTTTGAAAAGTTACAAGTCTAAGCTTTTAAATATTTTTATTAATATTTTTCAATATATTGTCTATTTTTAGAATCTACATTCGATATAAAACCCAACAAGATTACAAGACACTCACGTTTAATCAAAATCCTCCAGAGGCAAATCAACAACTGATGGGAAGAACAGAAAACGAGAATGGACTAAGTTTCAAATCAACTCCAGCATACTCTGTCTACTTTGAAGACAACGGAATCAAAGACTCAAGAGACAACATTCTCATTCAATGACACCACGGGCCATTAATAGATCGACGTTGTCTAGGTCTCCCTTGCACATTAATCATGGTTTCTGTTATCCATTGGATGAATCAATGGACTTTAAGGCTAAAAATGCTTCGTGGCGCATAGAGGACGAACTGATCATCTCTCTGAGTGTATTTTATTTCCTTAACGTATAGACAGATTACTTACTCAACTATGCGATCAAGACTATAGCTTGAAATGTAATTTTATTTTTATGGCAATCTGACGTGACATGATTTGACATGATTAATCCTATATTGCTTACCCACGCTAAGAAATTTTTCCGACAGATAAACGTAATAAAGAATTGTGATTTCTTATTTATAATTGAGAATTCAGAGTTTTGAGAAGATCCCCGACATAGTTGCATATACAATTTGAAGTTATTTTAACCATTACGAACGTCGACTTGAATAAGTGAATCATAATGCGCGCCTGTATATCTGACTGTTCTTCACTTACATCGATCGTCCGAACATTCGACGAATTGGGTGACATTTTAACGGATTGAGTAGCATTTTAAAGTAAAAAATGACAAAAATTGGTTTCCTGCTGTGCGTGCTAGCTAAGTTTGCTTTTTGTGAAACAAGGAATCACTCAGGTGAATGGCATAACATGATAAATGCAGTTCTAAGTTCCTTTCGATCGTATGTCTATTGGTCTTGATTTTTGTATTTTTCGAAAATCAAACAGCATCAACTATTTTAGAAACCTCAGTTCATCTGTAGAAGACCGAGAAATTTATTCAAAAGCCTCTGATGAAATTTTGCATAAGATCTTCGTCTTTTATATTCATTGTTGTTAAGGTTTAAGAAATTCGCGAATCATCTGTTGTCTTTCCTTGATGCCTTTGAGGACGGTTAAAGTCATATTATGGCGATCCAAGAGGGTGGAAAACTACGTAAATTCTGGTCACTAGCAAAGTCACGAGGGGGCGTGACTCAGCGGCCCTCCCTTATTCACCCTAGACCAGTTATGAGATGTTTACCAAGCTGATTAGAAAGTTCCATTATTTTGGAAGTGGAGGATTTCCAACGAGCTGTCATATAGGCCTAGTCTGAAAAATGTTATAAATCACAAGATTTGAATCCACTATCACCCTAACTTATGACGCTTCCCCAAACCCCCTAGATAAACCCCTTAGTGGGTTATTGCCAAGGATACCTGTATAAAGTGCTTCAGGTAGGCCCTACTTGTGGAGTCTTCCAGTCGGCGTCTGGATTTCATGCCATCTAAATGCTGTCAACATGAAGCGCAATCGGAAATGAACACCTTCAGCACATAAGAGACCTACATATTCATTTTGGACTCGTTTGATTTGTTGCGCCATAATACTCAGTTACATAATGAATAATTGTTTCTGGCGCATCGAATATGGAATATAATCAATCTGATATCTATTGCGCCCCTGCAAATTAGCCCTTTCTCCAGCGCATTCTTTCATCCTCGATTGTTTTCCGTCCTGTCTTGTTTTGTGTTCCTGTGACTCACACGCATGTTGCACGCGTTTTGATTATTGTGAGCGACGACTTTGTCAGGTAGGCCTATGTATTACTGGGGCCCTTCTTGGTTGACACCTGGAAAGAACAGCTTCACTCTTTATCACCGCCAACATATCATATCGAGACAGCCATACTAAGAATCTACAACGACATCGTAGACGCCATTGCCAATGGTCGTTAGCTGCGAAATTTGCCTCCTTGACCTTTCCGCGGCCTTTGATACTGTCGATCATGCTACCCTCATTCGACGTCTTGAAATATCTTATGGCCTCAATGGGGCAGGTCTTATCCTGGCTCCGTGACTACGTAACGGGCAGAATGCAGTCGGTCCGCTGTAACGGCCGAACGTCATCATACAGCAATGTCCTGAGTGGTGTTCCCCAACTGGGGTCTGTGTTGGGCCCTCTTTTTGTTCATATTGTATGTTGCTGATGTTGGCCGAATCATCAAAGCCATTTTGGACTAGACTATTACAGTTATGCTGATGATAGCCAAATATATTCCTTCTGTCTACTGGCTGACTCGTACAGATTGCGGTCAAGGATCATTGAATGCATAGCTGAGGTCAAATCATGGATGTCATCTAATCGCCTGTCGCTTAACTCAGGGAAGACTGAGTTCCTTTGGCTAGGCTCCATTAGAAGGAGATCCCAAATAAACAGGACACCGTTTGAAATAGAGGACACTGTCATTGCTCCCTCTACCACCGTACGACTGCTCGGCGTTATTTTTGATGAGACACTGTCGTTCACGGATCATATAAGTAATGTGACACGTGTCTGTTATTATCAGTTGCGGAGAATCAGAAGCATCAGGCGATATAGACCAATGGATGCTGCGATACAACTGATTCGGGCGCTTGTTCTATCCAGGGTTGACCAATGCAATGGAGTCCTCCTCGGCCTTCCAGAGAGCCAGCTAAGCCGCCTCCAGTCGGTGCTCAATGCATCCTCTCGCTTGATCTTTGGAGCCCGCTGGAATGATCACGTGACACCACCACCAGAGACAAGCTTCACTGGCTTGGGGTTCGAGAACGCATCACCTACAAGCGATGCCTGATTACATATCGGGCCCTGAACGACACCACCTGTCCTGACTACATATCAACACTCGTATGCAGGGCAACGATTAAAACGACAGACGCGCGGAACTTCGATCCAGTAGTCGGACATTGTTGATCGTCCCTCCGCCTTCAAAGACTGCCGTGTTCGGTGACAGATCAGTTACGCGGGGAAACCCAGCCCTGTGGAACTCGTTGCCAAGCGATGTTATTAATGCGAAGTCCGTCGGCTGTTTTCAGAAGCTCCTAAAGACACACTTATTTAACATCTCTTATAAGTGACTCCTTTGTAAAGCGCTCTTGACTTTAGCTCCAGTTATGCTACTGCGCTATATAAATTGTCGTAGATAATAATAATAATAATAATAATATCAGAGCACAGTGAACTTTGATGCGTTAGGCCTATACAGACCTAGCAATGGGTTGCCAGCGCTCGGGACAAAAGATTGATTACGCCTCAAACTTCGCCGCAAAATGTATCCTTGACAAGAAAAACATCTTCGCAGTCATCGCATCGTATTATCACATTTCAATGAAAGCGAGCATATCGTTATGGCGTGCTATTTCTGCAATACAATTCATGGCAGGACCTCTCTGCTGCTGTCTATTTATAACGATGGATTGTGCATAATTGCCGTTAGATGAATACTGCACTCCTGATGTCTTCCGACCCCAATGCTCTAAGAGTGACGTCATTCTGATGCAAAGCGCCACCTATGGACGAATGCGAGTCGGTCGCTGTCTAACGGCTGAAGAAGTGGAAACACACAGAGCCATAGCTGGAGATGATCCTCGATACTTCAGATGTTCCGTGAACGTCCTAGAAATCCTCGATCAAGCGTGTTCCGGAAAGGCGACGTGTGAAGTTCGTGTCGCAGAAATCTTGGAAAGGACCGCCAAACCTTGTTTAGCTGGATTAATGGTCTATCTTGAAGCAAGCTACGACTGCATAACTGGTATTTCAAAACAAAGTTTTCATATGACTAATTTATTGACGAAATAGATTTAGTTGTAAATTACTCGCATAATTTGTGCTATAAGCAGAAACATCGCCGTCATCACCAGTATCCCTAACACCATTACCATAATTATTATTATCATCAACAACAACAACAACTGCATCATCATCATCGCTATTATTATGTACTTATGTCAGTTGCGAACCAGGTCGAACAACATTATCTTCAGCTGCTTTTTGAAGGAGAGTATTGTCATGTTTAGCCAAGGAAACGCAATATTCCTGGCAGATTGTTCTAGACGACCGGTCCAGCGACGACCAGATTACGATCACTATTGCCTGTCCAGGTTCGAGGTACGGCGTGTGTGCTGGTCAGGGTGGAGCGCAGATGCGATGTACCAGATAACTTAGCCCTCAAGCTAACACATCAGTCAGATATGACTGATCAGACCATACGGAGCCTTGAACAGGATGGCCCCAATTTTAAAAGTCACGCTTTGATTGACCGGGAGCCAGTGGAGTTCCGTTAAAATTGGCGTGGTATGATCAAACTTGCCTCTCTGGCTCACCAAGCGTGCAGCTGCATTCTGAACAAGATGAAGTCTCTGTAACAGATAATCTCAGATGTCGTAGAGTATGCTATTGCAGTGATCAGGTTTACTGCCAATGAATGTTTGAGCCAGCATCCGAGTTGCATCTGGAGTCAGCGAGTTCCTAACTGCCCACAACTGGTGTAGCTGAAGGAACGACTTCCTGCAGACTGAGGCAGCGTGGTCGACCATTGTCAGTTGGCAGTCGATTAGTACACCGAGATTGTTGACCACCACCACCATCATCATCCTAATGATCATCATCATCATCGTCGTCATCATCATCATTATCATCATCATCATCATCATTATCATCATCAGCGTCATCATCATCAACAGTTCATCTTTCCTTCAGTATATTGAAGATTAAATGACAGAATACATCGTCTAGATTATTGAATATTATTCATAGACTCATGCCAATCGATCAACGTTTTAAAGTTGTTTTTCGTTAAAGACAATTTTCTGTTTTATGTTTGATCGTACATTCCGTTAAATTCATTGAAAGAGAGAACAAATTTACCCTGCTTTAGCAAAACAATCAACCTATAATATTGTTTTATTTTCAGGTGCCATTAATAGAACAACATCATCTACATAAATTAGGTTATCGATTGTCTTCCCCAAACCGTTCTTGCTAATTGTCAAGTTCTTTTGTACAGTGTACAACTGTACATCATGATATAACCAGAAATTGCATAATAGCCTACAAATAAAATCAGTAATTTTAAATTAAATATTTTCAACAGTTGTAGATGAGAAGCGCTCCTGTGCGATTAAGCCCTTAACTGACTCGGCTCAGATCATCAGTTCATCTCCTCAGCATAGAATCTGTGGAAAAGAATTTCATCCGTGGATTGTAGAATCTCCCGTTGGACAGAGAATCAGCGTTACGCTCATTGACTTCAACGGAAAAGTTACAGACGACGTCAACAGACATGTGTGTATTAGCTACGGTACAATAGTTGATAGAGAAGGCAAACGCAATGTCTCTATATGCGGAGGAAAAGGTCAGAGACAAAGCAACCAATATATGTCAACTGGAAATACCCTCGAGATATACTTTGAAGAAAAGACAGCCAATAAAGAACGGTTCATACTAAGTCTCGAAGGTAACTATGTTACATTTATGATCACTTAATTGATGTTAAAATTTTTAAAGGCAAATAAAAACTGCGATGAATTGAAAAAGCTTGCATTATGTTAGCAACTTAAGGTCCAATACAGAGTCTCGCAGCAAGATGATTATTCTGTCAAATGTTTGCATTAAATCGGCTGGCATGTAATTTTTTTCGAAGAAATCTGATTCGCCAAACAAGGGGAAATGCTCTATAATTAGACTTCAAGTGCTACTGTTTTCATCTTAACGAATATTGTGGGATATTAAATTTCAGCTGTTGGTTGTTCGGACATAATTCCTCCAGAGGATACTTGGTTGAAGAGAAACTTAGATGTTATTGTCATTGGCTGTTATTCAAATCGTCTCACATGGAAACTCAGTTGCAGCGAAGGAAAATGGATCGGTGTTTTGGGAAACTGCTCGATCAAAGAAAATTTAGGTGCGTAACTCAAACCTCAGTAATAAATTAAGATATCCAGTAATCCCCATCTTCATTTTCGACGGTAAATTCTTATTGATGCTTTATTATATTCTTTTTTATTGAATTCTCAATTACTGTAGTTATTTGTTTTTTGCGCGAAAAGCCTTAGAACACGTTTGGTGCATGTTGCCATTACTACGAGTGTCACGTATTTTGAATATATTAATGGGACCTGAATTCATTTCATTGCTGCTACTAGAATTTTTTATGATGACCTGATGTTTGCATTAGATAATAGATTCTTAGATCCTAAAGAAACTGATGCCTCCATTTCTCAGTCAACAATATCTCATAACGAGCAAGGTCAGTGAATTAATAAGTAAGGCAGATAAATTCGTATTTATTGATATAATCGAAAATCGTTCTTTGGGAATATCCGATGCTTCAAGTTTAAGACAACAAATATCAAATCAGAATGCATTAATCTTATTTCGAGATTGAGAATATCAGTTTCATTTGGTTCTTCTTTATCGTTTACGAAACACTGTGAATTTTAAAAGTCAAGTTTACAGACCTGATTTCTTGTTTCCTATCTTTCCAATCTTTGAGTTATGACCGGATGATAGATTTCTATCTTTTCAACTTTGAACCCAAATAAGTCTGAATGCGACGATTAATCTTCACTATAGACTTTTTAAACTGTTGTAGAAAAACACTAGGAAAATTAGGCTGAGAAATAGTCTCTTATTAAATTACGACAATTTACTCTATTAAAAGGTGCTCACTGCTCATACATTGGAGCAAGAGGGGTACTTGCCCTCCTGGAAAATGCAATTCTATTTTGCAGCTAACTAGGGTTGTACTTTGGCTTGAATCTAATATTTTGACACTAAAGCACTATTTAATTAAATTATAGCAGTGCCTGATTTTGTTTGTTTGGATTTTACCTGGTATAGTGGCATTCCTCTAAAATTATAAAAGTTTGCATGTAGTAAACATTAACCGTAATTATTGTGTTTTGCCACCCCCTAGAAAAATTTCTGAGCGCCCATGACAATACTATGACGGCCATGACGACGTTATCATATCTTACTGGTTGATTTTTTATCCCCTTTCACAATGCAAAAGTATATTTGATCATAATTTTGCGAGTTTCGTTTTGCTTTTTTCAGTTCTTGCAATCGTTGCCATCAGTGGATGTACATTTGCCATTTGTTTGGTCATCGTATGCATTGGTGTCGTCTGCCTCCGCAGGTGAGCGATTTCCACTGTCTGTAAGTTTTACAAAGTTATCAATCTAAGCTTCTAAATACCTTTATTAATATTTTCGAATGAATTGTCTATTTTTAGATTCTACATTCGATATAAAACCCAACAAGATTACAAGACACTCACGTTTAATCGAAATCCTCCAGAGGCAAATCAACAACTGATGGGAAGAACAGAAAACGAGAATGGACTAAGTTTCAAATCAACTCCAACATACTCTGTCTACTTTGAAGACAACGGAATCAAAGACTCAAGAGACAACATTCTCATTCAATGACAACATGCACCATTAATGGATTCACGCGACGGTTTCTAAGTCTCCCTTTTATCTTCATCATGGTTTCAGTTATCCGTCAGATGAATCAATGGACTTTAACTAAAGATGCTTCGTGGTTCATAGAGGACAAACTGATCATCTCTCATTGTATTTTATTTCGTTAACGTATCAGCCGATTACTTACTCAAATGTAACATCAAATCGGTTTCTTGCGTCTATGACATGTAGTTAACTATATAACTTCTATAATGGACGGTCTGTTTCCATATATCTTTTTTCTTGGAGCTAAAACGCAGTGATAAAATCTGGTGGTTATACAGTAAGTTTTTTTAAGAAGCATGAAAATTAAAGCAGATAATGCAAGAAGTTCATACTGAACAAATGACAAGTAAATAAAAAATATTGAACTTATGCTTAAGATAATACGCAATGGAGTTTATTTTCTATTCAAAAAATTTTTCTCTTTAATTTCTCTAATGTACAATTTGAGTCAATTAAATATTTGAAATGCAACTTAACTTTAATAAAAATCGTGTAATTGCGTGTAAAGCCTAAAGGGCGTCCAGCCGTCTACGTAATAACTGGCTACAAAGCTGGAAGAAATCACCAGCGTCCTGTGTTGGCCACAGCGACCCTAAGATCGATGGCTATATATACCAGTGAATGTGTGTAGGCGAATTGGCTGGAAGCTAGTTGCCCGTTCATTCCAAATCAGTGCTCGATTCAATGGGAGGAATTTTATGGTCTATTGCACAAATGCCATCATGACTTTTTAAAACTTTCTGAATAACAAACATACTGTAGAGATAATGCGCCCAATTGTGCATTATGTTAAAAGCAAAATATTTGGCTTATAGGATCATTACATTTAGATCGATGATTTGCAACTTCACTCTTTTGTAGCACCAATGTCTTGAAGAAGCAATGATCATATCTGTCATTTATCCGCTTGTAAATCAAGTATTGCAGGGGTGTCTGAAAGAGATCGGAAAAAATTATGACTTAATAGATGCCGTCGGAATCAACGAAGATACCGTTGATAAAATCCAGAATAAAAATCCAGATGAAATGGATATGATATTTCTGAAACGTCTGGCGGATGGAACAACAAAGTTTGCCATGTGTGTGCTTACATGGCAGCACACAGGGACAGATAGATAGCTGATAGATAGATAGATAGATAGATAGATAGATAGATAGATAGATAGATAGATAGATAGATAGATAGATAGATGATAGATAGATGATAGATAGATGATAGATAGATGATAGAGATAGATAGATAGATAGATAGATAGATAGATAGATAGATAGATAGATAGATAGATAGATAGATAGATAGATAGATAGATAGATAGATAGATAGATAGATAGATAGATAGATAGATAGATAGATAGATAGATAGATAGATAGATAGATAGATAGATAGATAGATAGATAGATAGATAGATAGATAGATAGATAGATAGATAGATAGATAGATAGATAGATAGATAGATAGATAGATAGATAGATAGATAGATAGATAGATAGATAGATAGATAGATAGATAGATAGATAGATAGATAGATAGATAGATAGATAGATAGATAGATAGATAGATAGATAGATAGATAGATAGATAGATAGATAGATAGATAGATAGATAGATAGATAGATAGATGGATGGATGGAGATAGATAGATAGATAGATAGATAGATAGATAGATAGATAGATAGATAGATAGATAGATAGATAGATAGATAGATAGATAGAGAGAGAGAGAGAGAGAGAGAGAGAGAGAGACCGACAGACAGAGGGAGAGGCAGACCACAAAAATATGGCGGGACGTCATAGAGAATGACTATCGAATGTATGAATCTGAACCTAGTTCAAGCAATAAGAGCAACAGAACACAGATAGGAGTTGAAGAAATTGCTGAGGCTGTCACAGAGTGCGAAAGCATCGGTACGGCATTAAAGATTTAGAAGAAAGGAGAGATATCAAGTATAAGTGAGTTTCAGTGCCAGGAAATTCAGCTCGTGAGAACTAAATGTGCTTCTTTATGATGAGATTTTAATCAGCAAACGAAGTTGGTCTTAATTGGAGATTGAAAAACTGAACGAAGTTCAGGGTGATAGAATAGGCATTAAGATCCAATGGCGCATTCGCGATACTACTCTTTCGTCTATTCAGTTAATCCTAAAATGCATTTTCACTATGGAAACGGTGTTTAGAGGCGTCGTTCTAGTAGCCTACATTGACCTTGGCGCATACACTTCTTGCGTCAAAACAAAGTCAGTTAAAGGTTACTTATCTGATGATAATGCCGAAAATATTATGTCTAGATTTCTTTGCTACGTATGCCTATTTAGCATTTTCTAGTGACCTTTTTGAGGCTGATTGACCATTAGGCCCCTATGTGCCTGTTACTTATTTGCAAGAGACTAAATGGTTCTCACAGAGACTTTAATCTCAGTATTACAGGTTATGAGGGAATTCAAGTTGAAAATGAAGTTGGCTAATTTAATAGAGTAGACATTTACTTTTCTTTCTCGTTTTAAAGTTGCAAACAAATAAATAAAATAAATGCATTCAAATTTACATCTATAATGTAGAACGATGTGAGGTTTACTAATGCTGCTTCAAATATTACACCAAAAATCTTTGTCTATTCAAGATAATAGCACGACATGTAGTTTTAATTTCATGGCAATATGATATAGCATGATTTGACATGATTAATCCTATATTGTTTACTCACGCTAAGAAAATTCTTCCAGATAAACTTAACCAGGATTAATGATTTTCTTATTTTAAATGCGAAGTCAGAGTTTTGAGAAGATCCCCGGCATAGTTGCATAAATGATTTGAAGTTATTTTAACCATTACGAACGTCGACTTTAATGAGTGAATCAGAATGCGCGGTTGTATATCTGACTGTTCTTCACTTACACCGATCGCCTGAACATTCGACGAATTGGGCCAACATTTTAACTGCTTAAATAGGATTTCAAAAGTAAAATAATGACAAAAATTGGTTTACTGCTATGCGTATTAGTTAATTTTACGTTTTGTCAAACAAGGAATCACTCAGGTGAGCGGCATCACATGATAAATTAAGTTGATTTTCGTTCGTGTCTCTATTGGGCTTGGTTCTTCCATAATTTTCGAAAGTCAAACAACATCAACTATTTTAGAAATCAGTTCATCAGCACAAAACCGAGAAATTTATGCAACAGCCTCGGATGAAAAATTTGTAATCTAATGCTAAGGTTTAAGAAATTCGCGCAATATTGGTTGTCGTTCCTTGATACCTTCGAGGACTGTTCAAGTCCATTATGGCTAACCAAGAGGGTGATGGTGGCAAAACGACGTCACTTCTGGTCATTAGCGAAACCAGAGAGGGGCGGTGGTGGACGGCCCTCCCATATTCTAACCTAGACTCCAGTTATGATTTCATTTGCAACGATAATGAGAAATTTCGCTTTCTCAAACGCCCTAGTTGGGTATGGACAATGTGACTTGTTGAAAGTGCTTCAGGTACCTGTGGAGTCAGCCAGTCGGCATCTCAATTTCAGGCCATCTGACTTCTCTCAACATAAAATTTAAATCGGAAATTAACTCTTTCAGTAAACAAAATGCATAATCATTCTGGACTCGTTTGCTCTGTTGCGCCAAAATTCTCAGTTACATAATGAGAACTGTTACTGGCGCATCGAATATGTAATGTAATCTATCTGATTTCAATAGCGCTCCTACAAATTAGCTTTTTCTCCTGCGCTCTGCTCATCGTCAATCCCTTTCTGTTCTGTCTTGTTTTGTGTTACTAGGACTCACACGCATGTTGTACGTGCTTTGATAGGCTAATTGTGTGCGGCTTCTTTGTCAGGTAGGTCCATTTATTATAGGGCCTTTCTTGGTAGGCACCTATCCACTACAGCGTCACTCTGTATCCACGCTAACAAAACTTTATTATCCTTCGACCTATGCTATGGAATTCCACAAGAATCTGTCCTTGGATCTGTTTTTGTTTAGCCTCTGCACTACCCCACTTTCATCGTTAATAAACTCTCTTAATTTGAATCATAAACTCTACGCTGATGACACTCAATTATTTCTTATCTTTTTACATCAACTTCCTGCAAAACATCAGTTACTGAACTTGAATCGGCATTTTCGTTAATCTCATTGTGGATGTCAGCTAATCTCCTTGCTCTCAATCCTTCAAAAACAGATTTTCTTTTAATTGAAGCGTTTCTCTTCAAAAATTCATTTCCTCCGTAACTGTAACATCCCAACCACTGGCTCTTTGGATTAATTGACCCTGCATGAATAACCCACATTTGACCATGGCTACTTAATACTAAGATCACGCGCCTAGGAATAAGGAGCAACTTCGGGCTGCTTTTAAAGCGCTATATATAGTAATTAACGAGAATTTACTTACTTACTTAGCATATCAAAATACAGCGAACCTTGATGCATCACACAGACCTAACAGTGGGTTGCCGGCGTCCGTGGCAAAGGAGGGTTGCACCTCAAACTTCTCTCCAAAATATCTTATTGACAAGCAAAAACATCTTCGCAGTCATCGCATCGTATTATCACATTTCAATGAAAAACCAACCTATCGTAATGGCCTACTATTCCTGCGTTTGAATTCATATGAGGACCTCTCTGCTGCAGTCTGTTTGTAACAATGGGCTGTGTTTGCAATTGTCGTTAGATGAGTACTGCAATCCTGAAGTCTTCCGACCTCAATGCTCTAAAAGTGACGTCATCCTAATGCAAAGCGCCACCTATGGACGAATGCGAGTCGGTCGCTGTCTAACGGCTGAAGAAGTGGAAACACACAGAGCCGCAATGGGAGATGATCCTCGATACTTCAGATGTTCAGTGAACGTCCTAGAAATCCTCGATCAAGCGTGTTCCGGGAAGGCGACCTGTGAAGTTCGAGTCGCAGAAATCTTGGAAAAGAATGTCAAACCTTGTTTAGCTGGATTAATGGTTTATCTTGAAGCAAGCTACGACTGCATAACTGGTATTTTAAAAAACCGATAGTTTTCTTATGATTAATTTATTGGCGAAATAGATTGAATTGTAAATTTGTTCCATCAGCAGCAGCATCGTCGTCATCACCAACATCCCTTCCACAAATGCCACCGTTATCAATATGATCATGATCATCATCGCCGTCATCATTTTGACCATCATCATATGACGTCATCGTCATTATGACCGTCATCATTATGACGATCGTCATCGTGATCATCATTATGATCATCATGATTAGCATGATGATGATGATGATGATGGCCATCATCATCATCATCATCATCATCATCATCATCATCATCATCATCATCATCATCATCATCATGTCCATCTTTCCTTCAGTGTCAGAAGATGGAGTAAGAGCACATACAGCGTCATGAATATTGAATAGTATTCTTTGACTCATGCCGATCGATCATCGTTTTAAATTTGCTTTTTTGAGTTAAATGTCTTTTATGGTTAATCGTGACTTTCCGTTGAATTCACTGAGATAAAGAGCAAATTTTCCTGCTATTGTAACACTATCGACCAATAATATTGTTCCATTTTCAGTTGCCACTTGTATCACATCATCTGCGCAAATTGGGCTATCAATTGTCTTCCCAATGCCAATCTTGCAAGATTTTTTGTACGGTGTACATCAGCGGTTCCCGATCTTTTTAAAAATTGTATTCCCTAGCCAAAAATTGATCTTCGCACGTATCTCCTAAGCCAGTGGAGTGCAAGTAGATGTCGGCGTGGTGGTGGCCCCGGGCATCCACCTGATGGAAGGCTTTTTAGATGAGAGTTCAAGTATGAGTATGTGCTATATACAGTAATTTGCAAAATTTAAGAGAAAAAGAGGCGTTTTTTGCTCGTCAATGCTTTTGTACTTAAAAGCTGCAATGTATACGATGTACCGCCGGCAAATGCTGGCTACGATTTTCCAATTTGAGCAACTTGACACCAGGCATCAACCACCCTCTACCCACCACTGTCTTAGGCACATACATCGCCCCGTTACCGTTGGCCCACTCACTGTTGTCGTTTCTTTGTTTATTTTATAGTTTTACAGATTGACATAACGAAAAATAGCGTCGACTTGTTTTAGTACTCACGCCTTTTTAACACGATGGCCAGCCAGCTGCAAACCCAAGCTACATTTTTGTCTCATGTTCACTCTCTGTCTACCAAAAGAAATAGACAGCTACTGTTCGCGATAGCATCATTATATATTATTTCTTTGCAATTGTTTTAATTCCTGGTTTTCTTCTCGTATACCTCTAGCAGCAGCTTGCGTATCCCTAGGTGTACGCGAACCACCGAATGGGAACCGCTGGTGTATATTATGATATAATCAGCGCTGGTATAGGCCTAATAGTTTTAAAATGAAATCAGTGATTTTAAATGAAACATTTTCAACAGTTGTAGATGAGAAGCGCTCGTGTACGATTAAGCCTTTAACTGATTCGGCTCAGATCATCAGTTCATCTCCTCAGCAGAGAATCTGTGGAAAAGAATTTCATCCGTGGATCGTAGAATCTCCCGTTGGACAGAGAATCAGCGTTACGCTCATTGACTTCAACGGAAAAGTTACAGACGACGTCAACAGACATCTGTGTAATAGCTACGGTACAATAGTCGATAGAGAAGGCAAACGCAATGTCTCTATATGCGGAGGAAAAGGTCAGAGACAAAGCAAGCAATATATGTCAACTGGAAATACCCTCGAGATTTACTTCAATTATACCGAATTCAGCATGAATGACAGACAGTTCATGCTTAATTTCGAAGGTTAGTGATAAGAATTGGACACCATATATCTTCTAATACTAACCTCGGCTTCCTATTAACAGAATTTTGCCCTCGGTTTGTATTCCAGACGCTGTTATTGTTCGAGACCCGTCTTGCAATTGGGAATTTGCTGTAGGCCTAAACACCGATGCCTTTAGAATGATGATACATCTAGTGATAGAAATTCTAAGACACGCACTTCATTTGTGCATTTGCTATTTCTTACTACTGTAATCTGTCAAAAGCGCACCAAAGACATTCTTGATATCAACTGATTGTGCAACACTAATAAATTGACTTGAATTGTTAGCTGTTGGTTGTTCGGATATAATTCCTGCTGAGGACACTTGGTTGAAGAGGAAGGAAGATGTTATTACAATTGGTTGTTATTCGAATCGTCTCACATGGAAACTCAGTTGCAGCGAAGGAAAGTGGATCGGTGTTTTGGGAAACTGCTCGATTACTAGAAACGCGGGTAAGTCGGGCTCCGTCTTTTAGGAAATTACTGTAAAGATCGATTTTTTCAGTCGAGACAAAAATGGCTGCTGTGATCGCATTATTTCTTTACAGCGAAATTATTTGAAATGAAGTCATAGGTGGGATGCCACAAATTTCAGTGTTGGGGCTTCTGTTGTTTTTAATATATGTATAAATGAGATTGACGATGATATAATATAACAAAATTAAAAATTTGCTGATGACACAAAACTGTGTGGACAGAGTGGCATTGAAGCAGAGGCAACAATTTTACAGGAATAACCATCTTAGTGGTCAACGCATTGGCAATGCTTTTTGTTGCAGATACATGCTCTACATGCTCTGTGATGCATATTGGGAAGAAGGGAGCAAATCATGAATTTTGAGCTGTGTGGGAAGGGACTAAAAGTTCCAAACGAAGAGAAGGATCTGGGAGTCACCATGCATACCAGTTTAAAGCCATCTAGACAATGTGCAGAGGCAGCTAAGAAGACCAATAAAATTCTATGTATGATCAAAAGAACAGTAGTGAGCAGAGAATATGTTGGAATAATAAGATTTTACAAGATATTGGCACGACCACATTTAGAGTATTGTGTTCAATGCATGGTATCCATTCCTAACGAGAGACTTTAGAAAGAGTACAACACAGAACAACAAAGATGATCAGAGGGTATCAGAGATTAACCTATAAAAAAAGGTTAAACGCTGTGAATTGTTAACTTTTGAAAAAGGAGAACGCGAGGGAATTTAATTGAGACATACAAAATACTAACAAAGTGGAAGGGCCGAATGAAAGGCTTTATGTAATAAAACAGTATGATGGAACCGAAGACACAACATGAAACCGATTAAGAAACAGGCTGTGTGATACAAGCAGCATTCAGAAATTTTTAGTGCAAGAGTTGTAGACAGATGGAATGACTTGGACGAGAAGATAGTAATAGCTGCTAGTGAAAATAATTTCAAAATAAACCTAAGTAGGCTACTATAGGATACGAGATTGGACAGGCGAAACAGTGGTTCTCACACAAGGCAGACCCTCCTGAACAGGCTGAACCACATATATACAATTAAACCCGCATTAAACCACCTTATTATTATTATTTTAAAAAATTATTATTTATTATTATTATTATTATTATTATTATTATTATTATTATTATTATTATTATTATTATTATTATTATTATTATTATATGATGAAGTCGTCTTAAGCTCTCAATATCTGCTGCTCCTTGCAAAGTCGTATTATTTGCTTAAATCGGTCTCTTAATAGAGTAACATCGATTGTATTAGGTCTAGAATAATTATGTTATTAAATTCCTAATAGGCCTAATGACATGCCATTGGCATTATTATTTCTATTAATATTATTGTTACTAATCATCGTGGATGTTTTCGATTAAAGAGTTCATTGAACTAATTTCACTCTCTGGTAGACTTGGCCTTTCTTGTGACTGTCACCAATAGCAATGATTATTATTGTATTTCTGCCATACTCAATGGGAACTGGAAAAGTCGGACTGACTCGATGGATCTAAGCATCATGATTTTACTTGGTATCGAACATTGACTGGTGCAAAAACATTATTAAGGTGGCTCTATAATGGCTCTATAATGGCTCTATAAAAGTTGTCTAGCAGGTCGTCGTCTTTAAAATCTTATTCTAGAATGTATCTAATGTTTTTGTCATCTGGGAGCAAAATGAAATTTTAGAGTCCAAAGATGTGGAGGACGAGTCGATATCATCTACAGTATCTTATCAAGAACAAGGTCATTCCATTATCTTCATTAACAATTGTATATACACGCTGTTAACGGTCTCTCGTTTTCCATCTTTCACTGTTTCGTGTCTTTAATTATCTAATAGAATTTGTTTGAAAGAGATTTGAACAAATTTGAATTTTCATTTGCCTTACAATTAACCTCCATGAGTATTTAATCAACATCATTTAGTTCTTCACTCTGTTACAGTTCTTGCAATCGTTGCCATCAGCGGATGTACGTTTGCCATTTGTCTGGTCATTGTGTGCGTTGGTGTCATCTGCCTGCGCAGGTCAGCGAATTTCTGTCTGTAATTCTTGTATCCAGGGGCGTAGAGACGGGGGTATATCGGGGGGCTTTTTTCAGTGGGTTCGTTCCCACGCCTATTTTGCCAGATTGTATATATAATTATGGATATGTTATAATGCGTTTAGGAACGTACAGGTACGGCGTTCCCACACCTGTTTTGTTGATGAGCAAAAAAAGGATGAGTTCCCAAACCTTTTTTCCTAGAAAAAAAGCCCTGGGTATATATACTATATATACCCCCAAAATCAGTACATATATAATACAGTTTATATGACACATACATGCATATTTATTTTTGAAAAGTAAAGTCCTTCCCAAACACTCAAGGCTCATAGGGCGGCGATGATCTCCGTTTTCCACGGCCCTCAGCCAGGCGATGGTGCAAGTTTATATGATACGGGGTCAGTGTTCTCGTGCAACGCGCCTGTTTACTCCGCGGATTAATCCGCTACTCTGTTGCCAATGCCATCTGGCGAAAGAAGGCTGAGTCGACCTTAGGGCTCCTGTAGGTCTCGAACCCGCGAACATCTGCTCCATCGTCCAACGCTGTTATCACTCTGCTAACTTCCCGCCCTATGCATATATATATATATATATATAACATATATAATATATATATAATATACATTATATATAATATATACAGTATATAACAATATATACCACTCCCCAAATTTGTACCCCCCCCCAATCAAATTCCTGTCTACGTCCTGCTTGTATCATTTAAATGTTTTCATAGTTTTGAAGTTGAATGCAAATATCGACGTCTGTGTTTTTCAATTACCTTAGATTCTTCTATCGATACAAGACCGAACATCAATATAAGACGCTCAGCCTCCAAAGAAATCCAGAAACAAATTCAGGAATAATTCAAAGAATTCCTTCCGTCATACAAACACAGTCCATGGAAGACGAAGAGCGAAGCTCCAATTCTAAGCAACTGCAAAATTATCCTGTTTACTTCGGATACAACGACATCAAACAACAATAGAAACACTCAGAAATAAGAGCAGCAATTAAATGGATTTAAGGAGACGTTAAGACATTTACTTATCTTTCTCGTTGTATCAATGTTGTCAATAATTATTCGTCGAAGTCTGCCTAACCTTAATGTCTGAATGCAGATTATAACATTCGCAGTATTACAAGAAGACTAAGTTGAGTGCAAGCAAAATAAAATAATGATGCAAGTACCGCAAAAACAGCCTCAAACAATTCAAAGTACATTGTATAGTGTATGCATAATGTGCATTAATTCCATTAGACAGTTAGCTAGGCCTATGTCAAAAGAGAAGCGATTTACAATTACTGGTATGTATTTTATGATATTGAGTAGTATATAGTATACATTCTGTGGTGCATACCTGACACCAATTGCTTCAAATAAGAGTATAATAATAATAATAATAATAATAATAATAATTATAATAAAATAATTAATAAGGAACATGCCTTTATTGTTCATGTTCATCATCAGAAGAGCGTATCCACCCTTTAGTAGTAGTAGGACTTCTTTAGCGCCATTGCGTTACATCTGCCCAGTCGATGGTCGTTTCATGTCGTGAATCCCGCCGTTGTAACGTCAGTCCAGAGAGTTGATGGAATCTCGCTGAATATACATCCATCACCATGACCCCGCCGTATGACACGTCTCCAGAGAGTTTATGTAAATCTCGCTGGTCTGAGTACCAATGTATCTTGGACAACTAGGCCAGCGCTACCACGGGTACCAGCGATGATAATCCTGGTCGATCCATATTTTCCGAGGTGAGTAGGGTGGACAACTAGGAGGCCAGCGCTACCACGATCGGTCAGGTGGCCGACTGATGAATAGGTCGACGTGGCAGTGGAGGGTTTGATGAACCGGAACTGTCTCTTCGAGGCGGGAAGTAGGGCCTATGTCCAAAAAATGGCGAGGTGGCGACTACCCATTAGTTCGATGAGCGATGGTAATCCTGTCCGTGAGGTTATCTCCTCATTGGTAATGCCAAACAAACAAGTCGATCCCATACCTACCTCTTTACCAGCGAACGCCAAGCATTCAAAAATCTTTGGCGTTGACACCATCTATCAAAACTTACTGGAAGGCTTTCCAGACTGAATGAACACCTTTCAAGTAACTCACTATATAAGTTCCGAGGCGAGTCTTAAGGGTCAAGTTTCGGCCGCGTAAAGTAGGACAGACAGGACAAGTGTCTTGTACATACGGAGCTTGATGGCCAGAGAGAGAAAGAGAGAGAGAAGTTTGTCGTGCCAGATGTTATGCAGAGAGAACATGGCTGTAGAAGTAGAAGACGGTTATCCGTCTGGCCAGGTCTTGATGACAGTGTAGATTGGAGGACTGGACGCTAAAATAACAGGTATCCAATATAAGATAATAACACTTACACAAAGCTCACTTCAGTCATCAAAACCTGTGAAACTATCTACTGACTCAACATACTCTCCCCGTCAGCCAAGGCTGAGGGAGGCTGCAATGGACGATCAACATCCTAAGTTCTGTAACTGGGTTCTGGTCCGGCTGAAACTGAAGAGGTATTCGGAGGCAAGAGGTTAGAAACAGGGTTGTATCGTCTGTTTAGACCAGGTCTGTGAAGCGGTGTGGACCGACGCTGATGCCATGGTTCACAGACATGTGATCTAAAATCTAGTCAATGGCGATGCAGAGGAGGATTGGTGTGAATATACAGCCCCGTCTCACACTTGATGTAGTTGAGAATCGAGCAGAAAGGTTTCGACCGATCCTAAAGTTTGTCCAAAGCTGAATTAGAGTGAGAACCATCACAGACGGGTTTGATGGTATGATTAAACTATTCATGGGCAATGCGCGATAATTAAAATCATTGGTTAAGTCTGTGATGAAGAATTGTGATATATTGGGGCAAATGCTCCTGAAATAAAATGAACGCAATGGCTAGACTATTTATCCGCAAAAATCAGTGGAATGAAAGTCCAGTTATGCTGCTTCAATTGGTAGCAACAGCTTACTGTTTCAACATAAAACTTCTGTTTCAAGATGCGCCAATAATAATTAATTAAATACTTATCTGAAGGCGTTAGCTTCTTTCCCATAATAGAGAAACAGCATAATTAGAAACGATTGTGATAAAACTCCAGATGACTGTAATAGGTTACATTTCCAATTGCTCATTTTGAAATTAAGAAAACCAGTTTTCTGTGATTATTTTGGTGCAGAGTGATGCGTTTTATTTCTTAATACTGTTTTAAATTAATATTTAGTTTAACAGTAGCTAACATCTAATCTTTTTCCGGAAGTTATTTTCATGAATTTTGCTGAAAGGTAACGGTAAACTTCATATAGGGCCTAGTGTCTCTTCAGGTGACAACTTAGAAATACTTGAGGGAAAAGTACGTTATAATATAGGCGCAGCATTGTACTTATTACATAGATTATTCTACATTTTGGGATTTTGAGTCGATCCCTGCATAAATGAGCATTGCTTGAAATATATTGTTCTAAATATTTAAATTTGATCCTTTCATTGTCCATGGGAGGAATCTAATCACTCTGTTGAACTACACAGAAGTCGATTGGAAGATTCAGATACTTGTCTCTGGCATTTTGACATTCTGTTTAGTTTTCATCACATGATAGTTTCATTGAAGAGGTTGAAAGATGATTGTTTCAATTGCATCTTTAGCCTATACAGCGGTTAGTCTTATGATGTGCCATGTCAGAATTGAAGCAGGTGAGTGCAATGTGAAGGAATGTCATTTTGTGGCGTGAAAATCGATTTATGTAAAACTTGTTCAGTAGGGGTCCTAAAAATATGCATTTGACAACACAGATTCAGATCTATTAAGCCTATATTTCGTATTGCTTGTCGTTTAACTTGATAAATACACTTATAGTAATATAAATCGCACAAGAAAACCCTCTTGTAGGCCAGGTTGCGTTAACTATATTCCCTCAAAAAATTGACCCTATACACTAGTATACAGTATCATAAAAATTAAAGTCAATGTGATTACTACTTAACTTCTGTAAGCATAGAGTTATCGATGTAATCATGAACCACCATCTGAAATTAATTATTAGCATAGTTACTAAATGTTTAAACAAGTGTCATAAAGTCTTTGTCATCAGTTGCTGGCTTGCTTCTTGGCCTCTGGTGTAACCCTCACGTGTCTCGTGTGTATACACTCGAATGCAGCATGTGTGACTTGCTTTACACATCTTTATATTTGACTGGGCATGACAGGGTCACTGTGGAACTTGTACGGACTCGTCAATGAACGTCTTTAATTGCTGTTTAGTCAGTTTACATGTCAAATGTGGTTCAAATGCTCATTCAAGCCAGTCATTCATCCGCTCCAGAAGAGTTGCACGGTAAAGCATGACTAGTACGAAGGAAGCGAAGTCACGTTTCTCGAATCTAGCCATTGCTTAAGCTTATTATACGTTTCGGCAAATTCTGTTCTTTCCTTAGCATTTACAGCGATCAAAGTCTGATGTTCAGTGCAGTGATAACTCTCTATTATTGAATTAAAGTTTTAAAAAGTGGAATTTTATAAAGAATAGCTTAAATTTGACGTTTAACTGCGGTCGTGGCAGTGAATAAATGTGTACGTGAACCTTCGATTAGTATTGTCACGCTTCACATCCTGATTATCGCTAACTAACAATTTCGTACGAACTTTATGCATGACACCATTTTTTCATTTTAACCTCATGTTTACGCGTCTCAACTTTTAGCCGAATATTGTACGACTGAAGAATTTCATCCTCAGTGCTTGAAGAATGACATAATTCTCATGAAAAGCGCCACCTATGGACGGATGAGCGTTGGAAGATGCGTAACAGCAGAAGAGGTTGATGCACACAAAGCACGCGTAGGAAATGATGATGGATATTTCGAATGCTCAGTGGACGTTTTAGAAATCCTGGATCATAGATGTTCCGGAAAGACGGATTGCGATGTTCGAGTTGTAGACATTTCAAAAATGACAACCAACCCATGTCTGCCTGGTCTTGTAGTATACCTTGAAGCAAGCTACGACTGCGTCGCAGGTATCCGATTACTAATATAACGCACTAACTTAGAATCACTGAAGACAAAATTGGCAAAAGAAAGTCTTCTATCGAAGGAATCGCTCACTTTTCTACCCTTATATTATTCACGAAAGTGATGTTTCAGAGAAAGATAAATTTATTACTTTGTCTGTAGTATAGAATAGTATCAGTATAACGAGCAAGTAAGTAAATCTCATGAATTTCTATGGCGCTTATGAGAGCAAGCGCCGTAGAGTCTCCTTATTCCGAGGCGCTTAATCGACCGTTGAAATAACAATAACCGAAGTTTAGTGGTCAGCTGGGCAAGGTCATTTCCAGAGATCAACTAGAGATGCGAATGAAGAGGCAGCAAGTTAGACTATGAAAACAGAAACAGAAAGAGATGTAATTTAACTCTAGATATGATTGTGAAAAGGATTTTATTGCTGGACAAAATTCGTCCTTAAAACTGACATTTCCAAGATGTAGCCAAGGTGCAGACGGCCATTGCTTTTGAAAATATGTAGAAACTAAAGAAAGTCTAGCTGTACTTGTAATTGCAGAAGAAAATGTCTAAATGATGTACCAAGAAGTAGAAGCTCAGTTTTTGATGGGCTTAATACAAACTTATTACTAAACATTCAAGACTGAACTTTTGCAGACAAACGAATAAATATAATAATCTAATAAGAATCTTACTACAACAAATTAGGCCCATCTAATGAATTATCCACAAATTCTAACAAAGCGGTTCTTTACAGTTGCAGATGAAAAACGTTCGTGCACAGTTAAAGCCTCGACGAATCCAACGCATATCATCAGTTCATCTTTCTCAGCAGAGAATCTGTGGGAGAGAATTTCATCCGTGGATCGTAGAATCTCCCGTTGGACAGAGAATCAGCGTTACGCTCATTGACTTAAACGGAAAAGTTACAGACGACGTCAACAGACATCTGTGTAATAGCTACGGTACAATAGTCGATAGAGAAGGCAAACGCAATGTCTCTTTATGCGGAGGAAAAGGCCAGAGACAAAGCAAACAATATATGTCAACTGGAAATACCCTCGAGATTCACTTCAATTCTACCGACTTCAGCATGAATGACAGACAGTTCATGCTTAATTTCGAAGGTTAGTGATAAGAATTGGACACCATATATCTTCTAATACTAACCTCTGGCTTCCTATTAACAGAATATTGCCCTCGGTTTGTATTCCAGACGCTGTTATTGTTCGAGACTCGGCTTGCATTTGGAGATTTGCTGTAGACCTAAACACGGTTGCCTTTAGAATGATGAAACATCTAGTGATAGGAATTCTAAGACACCGACTTCATTTGTGCATTTGCTATTTCTTACTACTGTAATCCCTCAAAAGCGCACCAAAGACATTCTTGATATCAACTGATTGTGCAACACTAATAAATTGACTTGAATTGTTAGCTGTTGGTTGTTCGGATATAATTCCTGCTGAGGACACTTGGTTGAAGAGGAAGGAAGATGTTATTACAATTGGTTGTTATTCGAATCGTCTCACATGGAAACTCAGTTGCAGCGAAGGAAAGTGGATCGGTGTTTTGGGGAACTGCTCGATCAATCAATTTCGAGGTCAGTTGTTGGGAGGTAAGTACATCACTCTGCGCAACACAATTTTTGCTTCCTTAGCTCTGTTGGCTGTTTCTAGTAGATTTTGGCTTGCTGATCACGAATATCAAATCAGACTTTGGTCAGCACGTACATGTTTGCGAAATAGCCATTTTCAGGGTTATACGAGCTTTTTTTCAGTCAAAAAGTTAAGCCTGTGTATGTTGCGTAACAGAAATGGTTCTTTGCAAGCTGGGCTTGCCCAGGCATGATTAGGCCAGACTGGACTCTGTTCAACGAAAATTTACAGCATGCACATACCTGGGCACGTTTGGAAAAGTTGAAGCTAGATTACATCAGCAATCATTTAAAAGTGGTATGCGTCCGCAGATGTTGCTCATTGGATTAAAGACCATTTAGACCACGACCTTATGGAATGCCTTACCTGTTCTGGAATAATTTTTCAGATTTCAAAGAAACAACTGACGAAAGGATCTTACCTACAATTTCGAATCAAGAACAAGGTAAGCAATCAAATATTGAAGGCTTAATATGTCGTAATTATTAATGTTATTTTCATTACAAAAATAATAGCTCTTGGTATGGATTACGAAATTGGTCAAGAATTATAAATCAGTTTACTCATTGTCTTCCAGTTTTTTCATTGTGATTTCATTTTTGAAGTAAAGGTTCAACGCTTTCTGTTCATTTCATTTGATAATTGCGAACTGTTGTTGTATTGTTCTGCCTTTGATCATAAGATCGTCGTCTATTTTATTTAGAATAATCCCAATCGGAAACTGGTGAGTTCTATTTCAAATCTAAAGGCTTATATTCAGCCTTTAGAGAGCTTTTAAAATTTGACCATAACACCTATCATAATTATAATAATTGACCATAATTTTTTAGCCTGTTAAGAGTACATTTCTTGTTGAGAATTTGAAGACATTTGATGTTTTGTCTTTTCTAGTTCTTGCAATCGTTGCCATCAGTGGATGTACATTTGCCGTGTGTTTGGTTATTGTGTGCGTTGGTGTCCTGTGTTTGCGCAGGTGAATAATTAATCGCAGTCTAGAGCTTTGTATCTGAAAGAAAGTCTTCTTTGTCTGAACATTCAATCCTCGTTGATTACTTTAGTTTACCAAAGAATAATCGAAACTATGTTCAATGTTTTAGATTCTACGTTCGATACAGAAATCAACAGGATTACAAGACGTTTAGCGTGAGTGGAAATCCAGACGCCAGTCAGCAGTTGATTCGAGGAATTGCCCCTGTTAACGAATCAGAAGCGAAGGAAGATCTCGGCTTCACATCCAATTGGCTGCCGTCGTATTCTGTTTACGTCGGAAACGACGGATACAACACCAACAACGCAAACACCAATAACACCATTAACCAGTAAACTATTATTATGGAACTCACTTCAGACTTCATTCCTGATGCGTCCAGTTTATGTTCTAGAAGGACGATTTCTTGGAAGCCAGTGTCTCAACCAACCAAGGTGCATAGACGCGATTAGGGGACTATTAGGGCCTATATATTATGGTTGCCTGGAACAATTGTTATCAACAGACAAGTAGAATTGAAAAAAGCAATAACGCTTTTGCTCATCTCTAAGGAATTGATTTTTTCCTGGTTTTACTCGACTGCGCTCTTTAGATTAATGTTTTATTTATGTTTAATTATTTACTCTGCAATATTCGTAACTTCGTGTTGTTTTTTTTACAGAGAAAACATAAACACTAAGAAATTATATAACAAATAATTTCATGTAAAATAAGAATTGACTGTTGTCTATTTGAGCATAAAGATGCTTGAGATCTATGTTCATATTCGTGACCTTCGTCGTCTACGTCCTTGCCTAGGTACCAAAACTGCCTCCACAATTGCCACCTCAATTATTATTATTATTATTATTATTATTATTATTATTATTATTATTATTATTATTATTATTATTATTATTATTACGAACATTTATAAAGCGCAAGTTCGCGGTGCAGCAAATGCGCTGATGTCAGTCAGTGTTATCTATTAAACAAGATAAAATCTTAAGCTTCTTTCTGAACGAAAGTAATGACTGCTCAGAGCAAGCGATGAGAAGTGGTGTCGGGAGGGAGTTCCAGAAGGTTGGTCCAGCGATAGCCAGGCTGCTGTCTCCGTATTTTGTCCGCGTCCGAGGGGCGACTACTGTGCCGGCTGCGGCAGAGCGTAAGCCCTTGCGGCCGGAATGCTCGGCGATCGGACGGAACATTTCGCTCAGGTACGGTGGTGCCAGGTTGTGCTGGGCTTTGAATGCAATCGTCCCCACCTTGAACTTCACGCGCTGGCGGACTGGAAGCCAGTGGAGCTCTCGTAGAGCAGGCGAGATGTGGTCGAACTTCTCCGTCTGCGTCACCAGGCGCGCCGCTGCGTTCTGAAGTCGCCAACACCTTAGAAGTCTTTGCAGTCCAACCGGGTTAACACGTTGTCGCCATTACACCGTTGAAGAGGACACTGTTGCTTAGTAGTCCAACCTGCTGTTAATAACGGCCTGGGCTACTACTAGAATGAGTGCGTCCTGCAAATTTTATAGAAAATGTATGAATATTTGTCGATTCTCAATAACGAAGGGTCAGCGACTTCCTGACCGCTCGGAATCGGCGCAACTGGAAGAATGACTTTTGCTAACAGCAGTAACTTGTAGTCTGCCATTGACATTTGGCTGTCAATTTATATCGGCTATAGCGTCCACTTGCCACAATAATTGCCATTTTAGCACTCCACTGTTGTTAACCACGGTGGTGCATTGTTTTATCCACTAGTCCAAATTAGATTACTAGTAACTCCTCTAAACATTTGCATCTGTTTCAAGATAGTTTCCTCTACTATAACCTTCTCAAAGCCTCCATCAACAAATTGCTGGAAGAATGATCAATACAAAATGCACGGTGGCGCTAGCTCTCAATACAAAATGCTGTTACTAATTCACCTAAATTCTCCCATATTTCACCCATGCTAAAATCATTACATTGGCTTAAAATAACTGAAGGTATCCAATATAGGAAGATGAAAAAAGACTACTCGCTGCAGAAATGGGCTGTCTAAGAAGAATTCTTGGAGTTAGCAGACTTCAAACACTTAGAAATGAAGATATATGGCAGCGGATTGGATTAAAGAATACCATCATGGACAAACTCAGAAAAAGGAGGCTTACATGGTATGGACATGTACACAGAATGGAAGACTCGAGACTTCCCCAAAAAAGCACTCTACACATACAAGGAAGGTAAAAAAAAGTAAGAGGCAGGCCCAGAAAAAATGGATAGACAACATAAAAGAAGATTTTAAAGAAAGACAACTGACAATTGCAGAAGAAGGAGAATTAACATTTGACAAAAAGGCCTGGAAATGTTTTCTGACTAGCTATTGCCACTAATGAGTTGGCAGAGAGCAATTATGGTGGTGGTGGTGATGATGATGATGATGATGATGATGATGATGATCCAATATAAGATATTGACACTTACATATAGCTCACTTCAGTCATCAAAACCTGTCTACCTTAGATCACTATTAACCTAGTCAGCACGGATTTACAAAGGGGCGTTCATGCCTGACCAACCTGTTGACTTTCTGGAGGAGTTTTGATAAGCTAGATGAGGACAGGGCAGTAGACATAATATATTTAGATTTTGCCAAAGCTTTTAATAAAGTGCCACACATAAGGCTGGCTGACAATAAAGTGCCCCACATAAAGCTGGCTGACAAACTGAAGGCCTGTGGAATTAGGGGAAATATTTTCAGATGGATTCAAAATTGGTTCAAGGGAAGAAGACAGAAGGTTGGCATTAGGGGAGGCTGTAACAACCTGGCCTCACTACCCTTCGGATGTTGACTATTGCCTGGCTGATCATACACCTTCCCCATAGCTATTTTAAGAAAGGCTGAGCGCCTAAGAATAAGCAGCTACTGTTGTGCTGTTTTCTAAAGCGCTATAGAAATCCACAAGATTTGACTTACTTTTCAACTTACTTACTGCGGAAACAGAATTATTCTAAACTGAAGAATGGACAAAGAACGGAAGAGAAGCTAAGAGTGAGAAGAGTGAAGCTAAACTAAAACAAAAATATGTGCAGGCATAAGCAATGCAACTGTTTAAAAATGCTTTAAAATGTTTAATAATAATCTCGAAGCTATCTCTTCCTTTCTTTTCTCTGGTTTTAAGAAAAGTAATTTTCAAAGTTGCAGTCATGTTAATAGGAACGAATAACAGTACTGTTCTAGTGCTTCTTTTATTAAATAATTTGTGTATATATTGAATAGCAGTCGGGATAAAATGCATCCCTGTCTTAATCCCTTTTATGTGTATCCGGTCAGATTCCTCTCCGTTTATTCTTATCGTGGCGAATTCTTTTCAGTATAAATTGCAAAGGGGCGGGAAGATAGATGAGTGGTAATATCACTGGGCAGGCACGCCGACGGAATGGGTTCAATCCCGTAGGAGCCCCTAAGGTCGACTCAACCTTAATCGCTAGAGGGCGGTAGTAACATCAAATGAGTAGCAATGGCAACATTGCGAAAGTAACCATAGGTTCGGCGGAAGAGACTGGCCACCGTCCGCCGATGTATGGCTTAGCCATCTATGGGCTGTTGGCTACAAAATACGGGGATCAGCACCGGACCCTACGGGCATTGACCCTGCGGGTGAAACCTTTACTTTTTTACTTTATAAATTGCAGATCAGTCTTTGTTCCAGTCTCGGTATTCTTGTCCATTTTAATGTCTCCAGTAGTTTTCCGTGGTCTTAAGTCTTTTAGGAGAGCAAAGTCAAACATTTACTGGTGAGAATTGTATAAGACTCGGCCAATATTTTCTCATAGATTCCGATCCAAATATTTTCAAATATGTGCGATTCTAAGTTCATCTCTATGTCGGCTGTTGTTGTTAGTCATAGGTGGCACTATACTTTGACTTGGCTTAGGCCTATTTCACGAATAGAGCGGATCACTGTATATTTTTCCAAATAGGTAGGTCTAGGCTATATTTGGTAAAACTGACTCTTCGTAACGTTTACCTTAGAGCAGCAGGAATTTCAGCAGCTGCAACTGAGCAACACCGATTGCAAACATTTAACCGGGTTTACACATTCCGACTTCAAGAACCCGACTGAACTTTATCATCAGAATCCTAGAAAAACAAAAGTTCTTACGAAAAACTTTGAAATATTTATCGTATATTGTATAATTATAGAATGTATATAGGCCTACATGTTGGGTCGAATTAAGCTTTTGTTGGCCCGTTTCACGAATGAATCAATAGGTCCCCGATGGCAATGTCTTACGCAAAAATGTCTTACAATTGAGAAAATAATAATAATGGCGTATTCTTAATCGTTGGTTTTATCAATGAGAATTGGAATTCATACAAGCAACACACAACAGAGAGAAATGGAAGTCCATAGTCGTCAACGTAGAAATACACGATAACTGAAGAAGAAGAAGATTCTTAATCGCTGCAATAGCGTGTTCAGATAAAATTGATGAAGTAGTATTTTAAATTAGGATCATGTCGACGCGTGGATCACCAGCAGAAATCTAGTAAGTCCATAAATTGTTGCATTTATCAATGATTTATGAGTAGGCCCGCTTCAGTTGAAACATATGCAACATGGTTAATAGGCCCCTTTGTACACGTATATACATAGTCTTACGGTGTATATGCTGCAGTATATACTATATACACCATGAAAATGACAGATTGGAAGAGCAGAAATCACAATAAAAATGTTAGCATGCTGTCATAATTCAACAAACGCATCGATGGAAATGGACATAATGATTCTGGTGGATCATTTCAGTATGCTGATATTTTCATTTTCATGTCTGATTTTCTCGATTTGTCATTTTCACGAAGAAAAATCAAAATGTCTCTTCATCTCTGTTTAGCATCGCTGCCTCTGCATTTCCATCTCTAACATCCGGTGCACATAATGCCCGCACATTCCTGAATTGTACATTCAGTCTTTCGATAGAAAGTTTTCGACTCAACTCTTTTCTTTCCCTTCATAGAAATGTCCGATTTGACGCGCTTTCTCTGTTCTTGCATCATAGATTTAATTTCTGGTTTGTCTTTGAAGTCACCGCAACAACGAGCATTTTACGGACAGAAAAACCGCTGCATCTGTTGGTCATGAGCACACACACAAACACACACATGCAATTATGTATTTTTAGAGCACTTTTAAATATTCTAAGGCTTCGATCGATAGTAGCCTATACTCCAAATCCTAACCGTAAAAGACCAGGTCATTCCAATTTCCAGAGATCAGTCAGTGCATGGGAAACAGCAAGACAGACTATGGAGGAAAAACTTTCAGAAAGAGATGATGAATTTTGAGGCTTGATTTGACAGTGCTCAGTTTGTTGGAAGATCCGAAAGACAGAGGATGAAGAGAATTCCAAAACTTTGGACCTACCATAGAAAAAAGTTATCTTGCCAGTTTCACTTTTAGTTCATGGTGCAATGAGCAGAGTAGATCCTGTTGAATGGTGATGCTTTGAGTGATTTTGTATGAAAACTAGGTGTTGGATTGGCTAATGGCTATTCTGTAAAATTGTATATACCAAGAGACCAGGAAAGATAGACAGTGTAATTATTTAAAGAACGGGTTTTAAGTGGTCGAGCTTGGGGCTTTTAGTAAAAACCCCAGCCAGTGGCGTAGCCAGGATTCCAGAATAAAAGGGGCACTTCAACATTTTCCACTCCAAAAGTCTTGACGAGCAACATAGGTCGTCGTCTCGAACACTTGGAAGTCTGGTGCCAAATATCATCTGTCAAGTAGACAGACAGAAAAACCGCCGCATCTGTAGCTCACTACTGCCTTCGTGATTTTAATTGTATTAGGGAATTTCTGAACAAACCTGCACTAATGTTCTTGGCAAACGCCTTAGTGACTAGTCGTCTTGATTACTGCAATTCCCTTACTTTTGGCATCTCTAGATCCAATCTTGCTAGACTCTGAAGAGTTCAAAGTTCACTCGTTCAGACAGGGCGGGATTAAGGTCCGAGTGGGCCGGGTGGCTGAGAAAAAAACGTCGCCTATAATGAAATTCTCTGACAAGCAAAAAAAGGTTATCTCCCTTCCAAATCTTTCTGACAAGCAAGAAAAGGTTATCTCCCTTCAAAATCGCGCTGCAAATCGTGCTGACAAGCAAAAATAGGTTATCTCGAAAATCGATGGGACTATTTTCATGACGGGCCGGGGGCTACAGCCCCCTCAGCCCCGCCTTAATATGGCCCTGGGTTCGGGTAGTAGGGCCCTATCAAAACTCCAAAACGATGAATTTGAAGTACCGTTGGTTCAGGCCCGCCGGAACGAATTTTCATCAGGGGGTGCAGATTTTCTCCAGATAAAAGCAGTAGCATCATTTCACACTTTTCTTCGGGGCACGATAATTGTTTGCAAATTTTCGGCAAATTTTGGCAATTTTATGGCCTATTTTAGCAATTTTTGGCTAATTTTAGCAAATTTTTGGCGATTTTTTGCACATTTTTGGCAAATGTTGGCAATTTTGGACAAATTTTAGCAATTTTTTGGGCCAATTTTAGCAAATGTTGGCAATTTTTGACGAATTTTAGCTGAAAGGGGGTGCATAGGGTGCAGCCCATCTTCTTTCAGGGTGCACTGCACCCTACATTTCAGGGGTGCAGCTGCACCCTGCACTTACTGCAGCGGGCCTGCATTGATTGAAACCTTTAAAGTAATAGAAATGGTAGGCCTACTATAAAAGTGTATTAATATTAATATTAATATTAATATTTTTATTATTATTATTATTATTATTATTATTATTATTATTATTATTATTATTATTATGTTCAAATAAAAATTGAAATGCATGACCAAAAATTGAAGAGAAGATTACGTCTAAGTACAAAGTTTCATAAAAATCACTTACACATAATAAGGCTAAATTAATTCAGTTATTTCTTTACAAATGTTCTATCAACAGCAGAAAGGACATCCATAAAGAATATAGTTCAGAACTGAAGCTGGGAATAGATTTCTAAACTTATAATTAGAAGTTTTTCGGTTACGGTCAGGCCTAATGTAAGAAAATTTAATGTTATATGATGCTGCCCAGTTAATGTATAAATGTCCTTTAACAGTCAAGTTAATTATGTACCGAAGAAATGCCTGTTTTTGATAATTTTCAGGTTTTACTAAGCTGGATGTTTCCATAACTATGGCGATAAGCGAAAATAATAAAACTTTACTTGTTGCCTATACGGTCCCCCAAATCTGCAATCCCATAGTTCCCTTTATAGGTCAAATAAATTATTCTAATCACTCGTTGCCATAACGATATTATTCCGAAAGTAGTTCCGTCTCTGGCCTCACCGGCCAGTGCCTGAGTCACGGACAGAGGCTGAGCAGGGCTTTGGCTGGTGCAGGACGTGAGTTCAGGCTCTACGGATCCGGCTTCTTTTGTTGTCCTTCGCTAAAGCCGGATACAAGGGTTAGGGGCACTGCCAGTGCAGCTGCAGGCAGGCAATGGTATTGATTCAACTGCTACCGTCGGCCGTCGGGCAACAAACATCCTGCTGCGGCAGCCGAAGACATGTCGACTATACAGACAAAATAGTTCCTCTTAACTGTGGTTGAATGAAAATGTTAAAAATTGTGATTTCCATGGGTTTTCTCGCGGAATGAATATATGAGTTGATGTCCAATATATTCATTAATGGTATTTACGAAATTGCCCTTTTACGATGTGCTGTTTAGTGCATAGCCTAATCAAGTCATCAACTTCTATAGCGCCATTTGATATTGCATAGATTCATCGAAGCATAGGCCGGGCGTATAATAAAACACGTAACTCCGTACCAAGAAACAGACCTCATAGCATTATATATATATATATATATATATATATATATATTATATATTTTAAATACATACATATGTTGAATATTCTAAATAGACAAATAAATTTAATTTGGGCTTACAACTTTTACAGTTTTTCATTGTTGTATTATTATATATATATATATATATATATATATATATATATATATATATATATATATATATATATATATATATAATATTAAATATTTTATATAGACAGATAAATTTAATCTATGATTTTTACAGTTTTCTCTGATTCCCCACTGTGTTTACTATAGTTACTATGAGTTTTCGATTGGTCTATAATAAAAATTGTAATAAAGAAATAAATATTGGTAAGCAAGTGAACTTTTTGAGTTTCGCAGTCTATTTAAAATTTCTGTTTATACTGTAAAAAATAAATGGCTAGAGTTTTAAAATCTAAACATAAGTCATTAGTCATATAATAAATTAGTTTACCAAAACGTGTTTCTACTGTTGCAACTAGCATCCATTTTGCGAGTAGGCCTATTATCTGTTTTTCTTATGAGAACCGCTGTCAAAGGCTTTATGATATTGGCGCCATAGAAGTTTATTGAACCACAGAAGCAGAAAGCTGTGACTGTTTGCAAGTATTCCAGTTGTCAGCTTTCAGCACACTCGATGGCCACTCGCTAAGCACTGCAGGAGTGACAGATGGAGTGACAGATGATTGACGCAAAAGAGCAACATTTAGGTCTTCTGCTTGATCCTTTGCTTTCTTTTATTTGGACTGCCTCAACAATTCAACAATCGAAAAATTTGAAAATCCCGAACTGATTTTAGCCCCAGACACAATAATAACCTCTGTTCCAAGTGCAAAAATCTTGGTTTTAGACCTACTTTTGACTCTTCCCTAAATTTCGAAGCTGATCACGTATCGCAACTATCAAAGGACCTGTTATGCTCACAGTTGAGATCTACTGTACGTCGCCTTCGTCCCTACCTTGATATTAAAACTGCTTCAACTATCGCCACTCACTACTGAAACTCACTATTTCACCATCTTCCAAACGCTTCTATATGTAAACCCCAATCGATTCAAAATGCTTTAGGGGCTGTCCAATAATTACGTTAGCAATTTTTGGGCAATTTTTGACTCCTCCTTCTTGTCAACAACTGTCAAACTTTCAGTGACCGCCCTATAATTATGTTAAAACTTTTGACCCCTCCCCTCCAAGATCAGTGACCATCAGTGACCGGTCATCCTAAAGAGTTTAGAGGGTTATTATTATTTTTGCGGTGATGACCTTGTTTCCCTTTTTGCTCATAGGCGTACGTGTCAAAATGTGGCGGTGATAACCATCTTTGTTTGTCAGGCTTTTTCCAGTTGCAATAAATAGTAGGCCTATATTCCATGAAATTTCCTACTTTTGATTATTTGTAAAAAGTGAAATTGTTAAAGTCGTCTCATCCCGAGTTTTTCTTTCTAAACTTAAAGCCTTTCACTTCAAAAAACATTTCCTCCATAGCTGTTACTTCCAACCACAATGACCCCTTGGATTAAATGACCGCACATGAATGATCCCCGTCTTTGGCTATATCTACTTCATACTAAGATTAAGCGTATAGGAATAAAGAGCTACTGCGGTGCTGCAAATCAGCGCTATAGAAATCCACGAGATTTTACTTACTTATTTCAAAGGTGTATTCGCTGTATTGGGACGTACCTAAAGGTCCTATGGGGCTGTTCATTAATTACGTCAACAATTTAGGGGGAGTTCGAAAAGTTTGACAGTTGTTGACAGGGGGAGGGAGGGGGTCAAGAGAAGTTGACGTCAACAATTTCACTTTTTTAAATAATCAAAAAATAGGAAATTTCATAGAATACTACTTATTACAATGGAAAAACATTAGAAAAAAGGTAATCACCACCACATTTTGACAATCGATGAGAAAAAAAGAGAAAAAATGATCATCACCACAAAATAATAACCTTGTTATTGGGACCTGTCATTGATCTTGGGGGGTCAAGAGTTGTTGACGTAATTATGGGGGTAAGTGAAAGTTGAGTTGTTGACAAGGGGAGGGGGTCAAAAATTGCCCAAAAATTGTTGACATAATTAATGGACAGCCCCTATAGCCACCGGCAGTGTTGCAAGTGCTGTTTTCTTCCAACAAGATCTGGGGTTTTTTGCGGAATCTATTTTTTGCAAAATTTTTGGAAATTGTGAAAAATTAGACAAATTGGATAGAAAATTGGAATGAAAATGCATTCTTAACAGAGTTGTGATGATTCGAGATAATAATACATTATTATTCATTCTATGCTATCTTTAGAATTTCAAGTTCAAACATAATTATTGGAGTTCCACTGGGCAACACCAACACCGCTTCATTCAGTCCGACAAGCAAAAAAGATCATCACCACGTTTTAGGGGCAAATTACTACTCAAATTACCATATTTTCCCAGCGAGATTGAAAATTTTCGCAATTTTTACAGGTTTTTTGAGCCCGTTTTAATATCTGTTTTTCTGCATTTTTTTTAAAGAACACGATCTGTTTTTTCCAAAACGTTCACTGGCAACACTGGTCACCGAAACTTAGAGAAACTAGACATCCGTCTAGACGTAGCCGTAACGTATATAATCCGTTTGAATTTCTTGAACTTTAAGTTGAAATATTTGATAAAATATTTTCCTCAATTGTTGAATTTGTTGTATTCACTGAATGGAAACAGTCTCAAGGCCTTTGATCTCTGTTGAAATTTTGTTTCAGACCCTAGGCGCCCATTCACAACCATTCAATTTCTGTAAAGTAAAATAAGTAAGTTAAGGATAGTTGGGAAGACTTCATTTGAGGCTTTTCAGAATAGCAAATCGCGTGATTAATATTTCAGTTCTGACAATTTTGTTCCCTTTTCTTTTTCGCCTATTTAGTGAATAGGTCATCCCCTCAAAGGGAGTCACTTAGTTGTCAGATATCCAAAGTCAAAATACGGGAGATTGTTACTGCGATCATTGCGCCGACTCCACGGTCTAATTCATTGTGAATTATGGCTAGAGCTATACTACACAACAGTACTATAGAGCAGTGCCGTAGCCAGGATTTACGGAAGGGTGGCTTTTGGTTTTGGTCATGGTCAACTATGAAAAACTGTGAAAAAATCTTGACAAGCAAAAAAGTTCGTCCGCTCACACCGACGCCTTTCCTCTTTTTTCTTCGTTAGTGTTGACAAGCAAAAAAGGTCAATGCCTTAATTAACTACATTATTTCTTCAATTTCTTGAATTCGTACTGTTAAGACTTTTTTAATCCGGCAACCCCACGACGGGGGTGATCCACAAATTCGCAATCCGAGAATGAAATGCGTGAAACGATGAAAAAATCTTTTTGCGACAGCCAAGGGGTTTAATCCTCAAACGTCATCCCCTTGGCTGCGTCACTGCTATAGAGTTTAGACTAGGAAACAGCAGTAAACAACACTGTTCTATGCACTGCATCATCTGCATGTAGTGAATCAATATTACAAACAAGTTATAATAATATTATCATAAACCTTCTAATGAGTCCTAAGTTCCTATTCCTGCCGTTAAAATAAGTAAGAAGCAGAGGGGCATTGCTGCCTGCCTCAGGGGAGGCGGGAGACTGGGAGTGAAATATGGGAGCTCCTGTAAAATATGGGAGATCTGGCAACCCTAGAGTCACTCCAAAGTAGTAGCTTCATTGTGAGTTTTGTTTAGCCATATGTTTACCTGTCCGTTCATCACTAAGAACTCTGCTATCTTGGTGGATGGATTGCTAATTTTGGTAATTTCCAAACAAAATAGAGAGTGAAAGATGTCCATGAAATTTTAAAAATTTCCATTTTGTAATATATTTGTTATCACCTAGTAATTAGTTCAAATATTATGTTACTGTCGACAAGTTTGATATCGTTTATTGGTTTGTGTAAATATTAATGTAATTTTACTTCTATTTTCTATTTTTGAGTGATAAATAGTAAACTGTCATTATAAGATCTGGTTTATTGTTAAAATTTAAGTGACAAAACCCAGTAGTCCATTTTATTCTGACTTTATGCAGCTTACACAATTTTTCTGTCTCCAGAGCCTTTTATCGTTGGTCCATCAAGAATCAAGCACCGAGGGAACTCGTGTGGTGACAAATTTGTGTGAGTGAGACTCAATTTTCCAATTGAACCTTTGCATTTGGGCCATTTTATATTTGGTTGACCAGTGAAAACTAGAAAATGGAGTTAGATTATGCAAAAGGAGGGATTAGCTCTAATGGATATAGCTGTACCAATAAGAGAGAGTGCAACCGCTCTCAAGACACAGAATTCGTTTCGGACATGATAAGGCAGCCAGTGTAGAGCAGACATAAGTTATAATCACTAATGTGATGACGTCTTGTGACACCCACAATCTGCTAAGCAAAGAACCATCTTTAGTTTATCAAGTTGCAGCAATGGAAGACCAGCAAAAGAGCTGAAAGTTGATGACATAAATTTATTCATGTAATTCATGTGAGAAAATGGAAAAGGAAATCGCAGAGAAACTAAAACTTAGTACAAGTTGCTATTGGATATCAATTCCTATTGGTTCCAAACTCAATTTTATGAACTGTTTGTTATTTATTATTATTATTATAGAACCACTATTAGTAACTGAGATAAAATATGAATGGCTTTAAGCAATGCAGGAAATGCATGCTCACTTGCTCAGTAACAGTTGATAAGAGTGAAGGATGCATGCATTGGACATTTAGTGCAGCATTTGATGCAGATCTTAGACGCTGTCTTACTTCAAGTTCTGCAAATGGTGTAGATGCGTATTACATAAGATACATTGGTCCTCTGTTGTTCAAACATTGAAGGCTGGTTTGAATTTAGTATGTTATGTGTGACGTGTGTAATTGGTCAGAAGCATCCCGGTAATCAGTCTTTGGTCTTATTTTAAGCAGTTGACGCTTGATTATTACTTGAATATAAGAAAGGACATTGTGTTAGAACTGCAGATTTATAATTGAGGAGATGGTCTTGAATTGAAAATGTTGAAATTAAATGCCTTTGATGTACATAACAGATGCCATCTGTAGCCTTCAAAGCAGCACCAGGGCAGTCAGTTGCATTGGAGTCCACTACCCTACATATGGTCTTCTTTCATTTGTTGAATTCTTGCCATTAGAAATTGAGAGTATAGATCAGGGGTGTTAAAACCTTGGCCCACAGGCCAAACTTGGCCTGCGAGCTGATTTTATTTGGCCCGCAAAAATATTTACGCTTTTAAAATTTCTGCTAATTTATGCGTGAAATTGGTTTGAAGTAAAATCTTTTTGGGTTTTAAAAATTGCTTTGATGTAAAATCGTAGATCCTGTTTTGCTGGCGTAGCAAATGGAAGAGCGTAAATCTTTTGTTGGTTTTGAGTTTTGCTGGTGATGTTGACTGAACCAGTATATTGACGTGCTATATCAACAGCGGGAGATTATTACGGTCATATACTAGCCTAGCATACTTGTGTTAATTAGCAAAACCCTCGGCAAATTTGGGATTAACTTTGGCTGAAGATTTAAAACCAGGCATTGCTAAACTAGTGAGAAAAATAAACAATGTCACGTCTCATCAGCTTCCGCGTCTACATCAAACGGCATCTAACTTTACATGTTTTCAATTTTATCTTCAGTTTTTCGCCATTAACAGATTTTGAAATTTAACTATTTCTGTTTGACACAACTACTGTAGAATATGGTTTGTCAGAGATACAACAATAGGTTGTAATGTAAATAATGTATTGATTGAATGGTCTTTCATGTTTTCGTCATTTTACTTTTGATTTCAGGTAGCTCATATTTTGGAATATACTATTTCCAGGCATTTTTGCATTTGGCCCACGAGGACATGGAAGACATGTCATTTGGCCCGCCGCCCAAAAAGTCTTGACACCCCTGGTATAGATAAATAAATTGAGTTTAGGATAAATATGAGACATATTATGTTGTAAAAAAGCAATTATAGCAACTTTTTGATTTCTGTATCTTATCTTTGATCGAATATTTGAATGTAATTGATTTTGTTGAAACTGTTTGTTGGCTTAGTGTTTCTCTTCTTTTCATTGCAGAATGACTGACAAATTGATATTTTATCACGATGGCTGATAACAGGAATCAATTACGTTTGTTTTATGAAGCAATGTCGACAGTCCACTTAGCATGAGAAGTTCTCTGACTATGGCTAAGAAAACAAACTCCACATCTAAAGAGTTTGTCTGCAGATTCTGTGGTAGGGTATTTGTCGCGAGCGCCAACCTCAGAATGCATGAAAGGGTTCATACTAGGGAAAAGCCATTTCACTGCAAAGTCTGTGACAGGAAGTTCGCCCATTCAACTAGCGTCAGACGCCATAAGAAAATTCACACCGGAGAAAAGCCCTATCGGTGCAATTCATGTGGGAAAGGATTTTCCGAAAAATGCTACCTTAATCTCCACGAAAGGATTCACACCGGAATAAAACCATTCAAATGCAAATTCTGTGACAAGAGATTTAGTGATAAAGGTCATCGGAGAACTCATGAGAGGACTCACACTGGAGAGAAACCGTATTTCTGTAAATTGTGTGACAAGAGCTTTTGTGACAAATGGTCGCATGAACAAAGCCATTTGGAAAAAAAACGATTTCTCTGCAATTTCTGTGGCAAAACATTCAATATAAGCTCTCAATTTGTCTATCATCAGCAAATTCATGCTGGAGAAAGATCCTTTCATTGCACTGTTTGCTCAAAATCTTTTGTGACAAACAGTGATCTGAAAAAGCATTTGGCAACACACAATGGAGTGAAGCCACACAAATGTCTTTACTGCCATCTCAGGTTTAGAAGAAGTACAGATTTAAAGATGCATGTTAGAAAACACACCGGAGAAAGACCATTTCCTTGCAACTATTGTGAAGCTACATATCCAAGGTTTTGGGAGCTGAAGGTCCACCTTAGAAAACATACTGGAGAAAAACCTTACCACTGCAACATTTGTGAAAAAGATTTCATATCTGGCAATGAGATGAGGAAGCATATAAGATCGTCCTCAAGTGTCCGGCAGCACTGTTGCTGGATATGCGGGAAGATGGTCAGTTTCAAGACTAGCATGCAAATACATTTGAGAGATCACAAAGAGAATGGGTCATTTGACAATCTTCCTCTTGCAACCGCAACAGAAGATCCGAGAAGACGCAATGCGTCTCTTCCTAGTAATATCTGTCCATTTGGATGTGGAGTCTGTGATAAAGTATTTTTTTATGAGAGCAATTTTCGCAGACACTGTTTGGTGCACATGAACAGAGCAAAATCATTTAATGTTGTTGATTCTAGGAGTTGTAAGTCTTAATGAAATCTTTGAAATGTGCAGTTATTACTTATAAATATATACATTTTATTTTAAACCAGTCGTGCTAAAAATTTGCATATTAAATTTCTATTTAATGACATTATCATGTAGTAGCCTTTAAGCAGGTTTTTAAATCTGGTTAACAGTGTATAATGCTGTTTGCTTTCTTAATGATTCCTCTTGGTTTTCAGAATTAACCAAGTGAGCATTTGGTGTCAATTATTTGCATTAACCACTGCTTAACAATTCTTGACATCTTGTGAAGTGTCTTTAACAGCCTTTGAATTAAGTAAAAAATTTAAAAGACAATAACATTTATATTATTACTGTCAGCAGAACTAACTTGCAAAAATGCAGGTTGTTTTTACAACATTGTTATCTAAATATTCAAGTTCTCGAGTTACTTTTTCATTACGCAGTTCTCCATGCGAAAAGGTGTGAAGAAAGTTTGTACAATTGTGATCGAATGGCCTATGACAATGCCTTGTTTGACTGAACTAATGTCTCGATCTTATGTGCTGTCATGTTCATCTCACAGCTCTTGAGAGCTTTTACAAGAGATTCTCTTGAGACATTATCTCCCTTTGACCACAGAATCAGGGCTTGGCGGACTTGTTCCTGAGTGTTGCCATTATATTTTTCAGCTAAATTATCGATAACCTGGTCTGATAGACCAAGTCTTCTAGCTAATGTCCGCCATTTCCTGATATTAATGCCCTCAACTATGATGTCAAAGTCCTTTGAAATACCTGAAAACACAAAACAAGCATTCATAAACACACATTGGCCTATGCCTAAAATTAAATCATAATTTATTCAAGACAGTAAAATGTGTTAACAATCATTTTTACTTGTCAACACTCAATGAGCCTTCAAAACAGGAGTCTGTAGACTTTTAAGATGAAGAAGAACTGTATGTTTCCTCTCTGCACATCAGACATGTGCTGAGAGGAAAATCATCATTGAGAACAGCAATGGAGGGTAGTATACCAGGAAAAAGGAAGGCCAAGGAGGATGCTATTTGATTGAGTGATGAAGATAGATTCAAAGCCTCATAAAACCTAAGCAGAAATCAAAGAAGAGGCAAGGCACAGAGAGGAATAGAAAAAATGAAGCCCTGAAACTCAGGACAGAGAAAAAAATGATTATGAAATGAGTAGTCTTAAATAGAACAGTAGTAAATCGTAATAATAGATGTGTCATTAAGTTGGCTAAATTACCTCTTTAGAATGCCTTGCATTGAGTTTCATATCAGACAAATTACCTATATCGTGTAATTCTTCAATCACAAAATGTGCACAAGCTACTTAGGAAGCTGAAGGAGGCCTGGGCCTTTTCGAAATTATGAGGCCATGAACTCCAATAGTTGTGGACTATTGGAGTATTATAACTATGGACTATTTAGTCGATAGTTCTTCTAGCGAATGCCTTTCTTTCTCAGCCATTCAACGGCATCAGGTTTAGCCTGATGCAGGGTTTCGAGTCCTTTGAATCCGGAGAGGTAACAGTCATTGACTATGTGGTTCATAGTCCATCTGATGCCGCAGGGGCGATTCGGGTCATCTCTGGCTCCCCGACGGTGGAGCATAGCGGCGCACCGGTCATGGCCTGTTCGATAGCGACTGAGGTGGACCCAATCATAGTGTACTAGGTCAAAGCCGGGTTGGCGCTTGCAGGGGTCTGTGATGAGGTATTTGTTCTTTACCTCAGCAGACCGCCAACTCTGTTTCAAAGAGTCTGGAACAGAGAAGTGCAGTATAGGCGTGGGAAACCAGATTGGATGATGAGACATCAGACGTTGAGCAGGATGGTCAAAGATGCCCGCATGTATTGGTAAGTCTGGTTGGGCATTAATGTGGGCATTGAGCTTGGATGCTGCGGCTTCATGACGGATAGGTGGCGAGGCGATGTTGCTAAGGACTAGCAGCCAGTGAACCGGGGTGGAATGGATGGTTCCAGAGATTGTCCTCATGGAGAAATTCAGTTTAGAGTTAACCAAGTGGACGTGGAGGCTTTGGCACCATACTGGGACACAGTATTCTGCAGTAGAGTAGCCTAGTGCCAGTTCTGATGTTCGTAGTGTAGAAGCGCTTGCTCCCCACGTGGAGCCGGCCAGTCTTGCAATTTTGTTGTTCCTTAAGCCCACATTTGCCGCAGTTTTTATGAGTTGCCCATGGAATGGCAGAGTGCCGTCAAGAGTGATGCCAAGATAAACTGGCTTGGCTTCGTGTTGGATTCTTATAACATCAAGTTGTACATTGAGCTCACGCGATGACGAGGCGTGATGTAGGTGGAAGACAGATTATACTATTTTTGCAGCGCTAGGGGTAAGTCGCCATTTTCTGCAATAGTCAGAGAGAAGTATCATGTCTTTGGTTAGTGTTTTCTCAAGCTCGTCAAACTTTTTAGCCTGGGTTTATAACTATGGATTATTTAGTCCATAGTTATAACATTGAAATTCAAAAGCAAATCAAATAACAGAGTATAATATTTTACATCACATATAGAATATTTAGTATACCTGACTGATTGCAAACATAAATAGTATATTATATTAAAATTCAGCCGAATAGAATATAGTATTATGATTCATTAAAAAAGTCACAATTTACAAATTATGCTAAAATTCAATATTGTAACGTGAAAAGGATATTTAACACATCTCAGACTTAAACTTAAAAAAGAGGTCCCAAGATTTGGAGGTCCGGGTCAAATGGCCCCGCTGCTCCCCCTCCCCTCTGATTGACCAGGAATATGCGAATGGATGTCAAACCACTTACCCGCATAAGGAGCCGATGAGCTCTGACTGGCTGGCAGCTGTTGTTCGTAGACGGTGATTATGGTGACGAGATCGTCTCTCCCAGCCGCAGCTTTTCTAATGAGGTCCTTAAGGAAGTGGGTATCGAGAGGAGACAGCAGCTGCCTTTCCTCCAGCACCTCCCACAGCGCCAGAGCACGGTTGATCTCCTCTCTCCTTCGAAGCGGAATATCATCAGCACACAGGTACTTCATCGCCTCCAGCTCGTTCGGTCTCAAAGCCCGATCCAAATCAACAAGCATCTGCCGATAGAACGCTGCCATCATATCAGCAGCCGCTGCATTCGAGAGAAAAACTACAACTACACGGAAACAGAGATTCGCTGACCACACGACTTCATGGAATCATTTCGTTTTCACTTTCGTCAAAGATTAATCCTCAATGGCAAGAGAGAACATTGAGTTCTATCAAAATCTATAGCGCTATTCGTTGCATCTCTCTTGTCTTGTCTTTAACCGTCTTCGCTACGAAGACTGGTTGCATTGTGGAATGTGGACGGTCTTCTGCTCTTTCTGTCGCCTGCTCTATGGGGAGTCCTGTCCATTCTCAGTGTTGGGGAGGATTTAAAATCAAATGATTTAAAATCACGATTTTAAATCATAAGACACGATTTTTGATTTTGATTTCAAATCACATAAAAATACGTGATTTTGATTTCAAATCATAATTTTTGTGATTTGATGATTTTGTATGCCTCAAAATCATTTTCAAAATCATTTCTGTCATACTTAATAAAAACAGCTCTGGTTATATGTGGTTTTGTCAGCACTAGCCTAGTTAGTAAATTTACTTTTCGTCATGTCATTCTGGACCATTTCCTCTAGGTAATTATCTAATCTAGTCTTAGGGCCTACTTTCAGAAGTCGCATAGGCCTATGCTCATGTCTAGTCCTATCATACTCTGTTGCTGAAGCACCTCGACAGTTGCCACATCATCATAAAGCTGTTCATCAGATTGAACACTGTTTATTTCATCTTCAGCAGCTGTTGAGCACCTGTTTAGCATAGCAGCCTTAATTGAGATGCTAAGACGGAACAGGCTATCTGATGTAATGTTTGAAAAACTTACATTGATCAAACTGAATCAAGGCAGCTACTTAATTTCAAAATTTGACATTAACCGCTGTCCGCTGCATACCACTATAAAGAATCAGCCTTAGTGCTGCATTACTGACTGGTTGTGCTTATTCGAATCCCATCAAACTGCCTGATAAGGATTTGCACTTACTGTGTATAAGGTGGCATATATTGTGCATTTTTATTAGAACAACTTGTTGTCATTATCCTTAGAGAATGGAGTGAGTCGTTAACCGATCAAAAGTTAGCGTCGAAGTAATGACTTTGTGATCTTAAATCATCTGTGATGTGATTTTGATTTAAAATCATTTTTGAAGTCAAAAAGTTTATGATTTTGATTTTAAAATCATTATTTTGCTGGTGATTTTGATTTTGATTTTAAATCCTTTTATGCATGATTTTAGTCATTGTCCATTCTTTGATGTTGTCTTTCCACTTTGGGGTCGTCCATAAATGACGTAACGCGATTTTGACACTTTTTGACCACTCCCCCTACGTAACGCAACGTAACAAAAAGTCAGACCCCCTAATTATTATTATAAATGATAATTTATATAGCGCTATATGCGTAGCGAAGGCCATAGTCAAGAGCACTTTACAATAGTCTTTAGTAGAAAAAGTTGAAAAGATGCGTCTTAAGTTTCGCTCAGAATCGGTCGGGGATGGTCTCCCTCGTGACGTCCTCAGGGAGGGAGTTCCATAATATTGGGCTCCCTCTCGAAACCTCCCTAAAGTAAGTATGACGTAACAACGGACCGAGCCCCCTTTTCGTCTTCCGAAAAGTCTTGACAAGCAAAAAAAGATCATTCATCCTTCTATTTTCTCCCTCTCCAAACATACTGACAAGCAAAAGAAGGGGCTGTCCATTAATTATGTCAACAATTTTTGGGCGATTTTTGACCCCATCCCCCTTTGTCAACAACTGTCAACTTTCAGTTACCCCATATAATTACGTCAAAAACTTTTGACCCCCCCCCAAGATCAATGACAGGTCCCAATAACAAGGTTATTATTTTTGCGGTGATGACCATTTTCCCCTGTTTTGCTCAGCGAGTGTCAAAATGTGGTGGTGGTGATGACCTTTTTGCCATGCTTTTTCCATTGTAATAGGTAGTATTCCATGAAATTTCCTATTTTGTGATTATTTGTAAAAGTGAAATTGCTGACGTCAACTTCTCTTGACCTTTCCCTCCCCCTGTCAACAACTGTCAAACTTTTTCAAACCCCATAAATTGTTGACGTAATTAATGGACAGCCCCAAGGTCATCTTTGTATTTTCCCCTCTCCAAATACCCTGACAAGCAAAAAAGAAACAAGGTCGTCACTTAAAAATTTTGTGTTGCGTTACGTCACATTTACGGAACCCCCTCCCTCCTCGTCACACTTCGCAACAAATTAGGGCAATGTCCGGACATTTTGGAACAGTGACCACTTCAGCGGTTTTGTAACGTGCCGCCACCCTAATCATGGCACGTAACGTTAAAAGAATGCATTAGGCCATCTGGCGAATCTTTTGAGTTTTGAATAAATAGCAAAACAAATGCTCTGATTCAATTTGAATGAAAATATGGCAAATATATTAGGTAGAACTATTCATATTTTTGCCAAATAAGACAAAATGAGAGAAATTGATATTGAAATTTCCTGAAAATTATCTTCTTTAAACTTTTGCCAAGAACATACCTATTTTACGCGTCTTAAAAATCCTATGAGTTTGGCAAAATCGCTTAAGCGCCGGGTGTTATTGCGTGCAACTAAGAGATTCCCTATTGTTAGTGGAGTTTCACAGCAAAATGGCCGGAATACGCTTTCTTTGCGTTTTTGCAAAATAAGATTAATTTCATTTTAAAAGTACTATAGCCTATAGGCCAGAGTTTTCCAAACTTTTTGGATCTGCAACTCACTTCAGAGGCCTTGTAACATGCCGCGACCCTGCAAATTTATTGTCAACTAAAATTGGATAAAATACTAATCATTTTAAAATAAGCCGCGTATGGAGGATTGCAAGCATATAGACCTACACTTCTTAAAACCTAAGCCTACGTTTACTTAAAACTTTTAAGGCGTGTGATATTGTGGTATTGGCTAGAAAATGACACTTTAATCTATTTTTGCACTACCACGTGACCCACTAGACTCATCCTTGCGTCCAGTGGCGGTTCCAGGTTTTCTTGGTGGGGTGATGAAATGAATTCATAGGAAGTAGGTGGGGGATGAAAATAGAATGAAAAAAGTCGATAAATTTGACGAAAATGGCTGACAAAAGGAAATTTTATTCCTAATTTTTACTAAAAAATAGGTTGACAAGCAAATAAAAGGTCATCCGCAGTTTTTTCATCTCAGTTTTACTAGACTTTTACCCAAAAATAGGTTCATAAACAAAAATTGTCCGATGGGGGTGCATCCCCACTCATTCCCTACGTCGAGCCCCACTGCTTGAGACCCGCTTTTGGGTCGCGACCCACATTTTGGGAAACACTGGACTACGCCAACGCCTTTATGGGATCCATCTTCTGCAGGAAAGCAGTGGCTGAATCTTCACCATAGAGCGGCAGATGACACTAGCAGCAAAACAGCCAAAACACCTAAACTTCACAATATTGTTGCAAAACTGTTTGCCCAGCAATGACTGCTGTACTAGCTGCAGTATCCATTGCAGTAATCAGAAACTGTCAGCCTAGCATGGTGGTTTTTAATAGCTAAGAAATTTAAAGCTGCTTAGGTTAGCTTGATAAATTGATATTATGGCAGTGACTTGATTTATTGCAATGCATTCTCAATCTCAAACGGATTCAAATTATTTGCAAAGATTTGCTAAAATATTTTCAGCATAATACTTGCTAAATTGGATTTAAAATATGCTGGGGAGGGAAGGGTAAGGTCACTACACACGGTTGGGCACGGTGTTCCCATTGTTACTACGGCAGAGGAACGCTTGGAAATGAAGAGGGGGAGGGACGTTCCCATTAATGCTACCATTTTACCAAATAAACACTGCTTTGAAGCGTCTTATATTAGGGTCTGCATTCATTTAGGCCTTATCTGTATCTGACGTAATCACAGCTTAGCTTGTTTCATTCAATTTATACATCGGTTGTTTGTGCTTAAAGTTGTCCCAGACCAATCATGAACTCAGTGGCGTAGCGAGAGAGTCAGGGAGGGGCAGCTGCTCCGGGCGCCGAGCTGGTTGCGCCAAAATTGGGTTTTTGGGCAAGTGATATGCATAATAAAGAAGAAGAAATATGCGCGATGACCTTTTTTCTTTTTTTCTTTTTAGCTTGTCAGCACTAGGCCTATATGAAGAGAGGCGCCCGTAAGACTTGAGGGGCGCCGAGAACAATGTGACGACTTTTTTTGCTCGTCAGCAGTGTTGGGGGCGCCAACGGTAGAGTTTGCCCCCGGGCGCCGGATACCCTCGCTACGCCACTGCTTCAACTTCTACAGCGCCACTTCACAATGTATAGAAGCATCAACCGACGAAATACCAAATCCGAATCGCACAAGAACTTAAGAAGCAAATCCAAGATATCTGGATTGAAATGTATCTTTAGTTAATGGACATTAACTTTTATTACGTGCTCTCTTATAAACAACCTGCGTCAGTAAACGTTAAACTCTGAAGTTTTATCAAGAGCGGACTTGGCGATTGCAAATTCCTGTAACCCTGTTCTTATCGTTTCGACGGCGTCCGTCGATGGCTTATCTGCCTAATTCCACCGACAACGACGACTGCTCCGATGCGGGAAATAACTCGCGAGCAAACTCTCAGACGCCGATCGCTCATAATCGCTCATCTGAAATGTCAGCGAAGGTTACTCCGCAACATGAAACAGCGCACGGATAAGATCCGAACACTCGTTGGGCGGCAGAAGAACAGCAAATGGCTTTCGAAGCAGAGAACTCCAGTTCTAACTCAACGACGACGACAAAGTGTAAGACAGAGACACCGACAGCCGCTCAACTATTGCAAGGTTAGTCGCCCATTGACTGGAATCGCACACTTCCAGTGGCTTAGCCGGGATTTCCGAAGGGGGGGTTATGGTTCTTGTGAAACCCAACTTCGGAAAATTCTGACAAGACAAAAAAGGTCGTCAACTATTATTTTACTCCATTGAGTGAATTATAGAAGATAGATGAGTGGTGATATCACTGGGCAGGCACGCCGACGGAACGGGTTCAATCCCGTAGGAGCCCCTAAAGTCGACTCAGCCTTAATCGCTAGAGGGCGGTAGTAACATCAAATGAGTAGCAATGGCAACATTGCGAAAGTAACCATAGGTTCGGCGGAAGAGACTGGCCACCGTCCGCCGATGTATGGCTTAGCCACCTATGGGCTGTTGGCTACAAAATACGGGGATCAGCACCGGACCTTACGGGCATTGAGCCTACGGGTGAAACCTTTACTTTACTTTACTTACTTTACCTATATATAGCTATTAGCTATATGAGCGCATACTTCAAAACAATATTGATATGTTGATGCCATGTCCAATAAAAGTTTTTGGACGAACTGTCAAAGGGGGAAGTTTAGCTCCCAAAAGCTCCCTTGGCTACGCAGTGTTGTAAAGTATTTAAATACTTTCAGTATTTAAATACTATTTAAATACTTTGTCCAGTATTTAAGAAAGTATTTAAATACTCATCCAAAATTAAGTATTTAAATAGTATTTAAATACCATAGAGTATTTAGATGTATTTAAGAAATTTAAATACTTTGGATGTATTGCAATTCTCACATAATTATAACGTTTCTTATAGATTGTTCATTTATACATATTCTTTACTGATGGTTTTAGACAGTTGAACAGTTAAGTAGGCCTACATTGACATTGTTAGAAATAATTTTAACTAACATTTCTTTACACAAAAATACGGTTATGGCGAATCATGTGTCAAATACATTATCAAGTATTTAAAAAGTATTTAAACCTTATTTGCCAGTATTTAAATACTTACCCTGGTATTTGGGTATTTAAATACTATTTAAATACTACCTGAGAACCAAGTATTTATGAAAGTATTTAAATACTTTCAGTGAAGTATTTATTACAACACTGTGGCTACGCCATTGCCCACTTCTGCGTCTTATTATAATTCAATCGACTTAAGAAGTCTCAACGCCTCTGCTGTTGATGCCTTCTGATGGAGACGATCAAGAGACAGATTCTTATCATTTTTGTTCTCTCTCTTTCCCTCCATCTCTCTCTCCAATGCTTTCAGATGTTCCGTGGTGGGGATGCTTGTTGTTGGTGTTGCTGTTCGTCTGTGTTGCTGCAAATATCGGGTTCTACGTTGAAGAAATACTCGCCATCTGTCGACGGTTTGGATCACTGAACTCCAACAGAACGAGACTCATTTGGATCCTCGCTTTCTTTCCAGTAAGTACAACAGTCGTCCTTTGAAGCAATTCATTCGAAATGGTAGACTACAATTAATACTCCACTGCAGTTCATTGCTTGTACAGTTATATTCTGGAGGCGTTGACGATGTCTCCCGTCTTGTCTTTTCAGGCGTTCTCAGTCACTTCGTTCTTGTCACTTTTGATTCCGCGATCAGCTGTCATCGGAGGTTTGGTCGCAAATGGGTAAGTCAATCCTTAGATGATGTCCAATGATCACTCGCTTTGGCGTAATTCTGCCATCAACATGAGGAGGGGACGAATTTAAGTATGCCCACCGGTAAATATGTAACATATATAGTGATGTCTTTTCTTGCTTTTGATAATTATCAGACTTTTCTTACATTTTATGAACATTATCTCCGTCAATGCACAATCCTCTCAAGAATAATAATTATCTACCGACATAATTTTTCAACACGGTCTTTCTTGTGTTCTATTCATTCATTTGTGCAAGATAAATTCTGAAAACATTGATAGAGACTTTTAGAGCGTTAAAGACGCGCAAAAACATTAGTCCAGTTAAAGTAGCAAAGAATCACAAAACATTGGATATGATATTTTATCCCCTCACTAAATATTTTGAGAGAATTATAATTATTACGTCCCCTCCGTTCCCCCGTGATTTACACCCATAATCACTCGCCTCTTTTGCTGTACTGCATTCGAAATCTAACCTTACAGTGACAACATTGCTTTGAGCAGCGAATAAGCTCCTGTCTTCGAAATCGTATAAGCGGTTGATGGCGTCGATAGTAGCTGCGCTGTAATAGTAATTGCTAACAGCAATTCGTTGCACTTTTTAGATTACTTAAGAATTGACTTTGCCCGTTTGCAGACCACAACACTTCGGCTAATGCTATTCAACGGTAGATTAAGCGCCGAAGAACAAGTAGCTACTACGGTAGGCCTTCCTGCCTACCAAAAGCGCTATAGTAATTCACGAGATTTTACTTACTTACGAGTTTAACATCATTAGGCTTCGAATGACTTGGCGTTGTTTGCTTGTTTGTAGGTTCTTTGCCACTTGTATATTCCAGTTCGTTGGTGTGATGGAAAACTTAATGGGTGGAAGAAGTCGAATTTTATCTTCCATTGAATCAATTCAAACTCTCCGTTGTCCCTCCTCCGTTTCCTGTGCATTGATGGATTCGTTTGTATCGATTAGCACGCTGCCATTCTTCTGCTGCTGCGGTCTCTGTCTCCCCAAAGTTCGTCTCACCAGGTACATCCATCGAAAGTTAAACCTAGAAACTAAGCGATATTAATAGCATTTCACTAGATCAACATTTAAAGCTACGACTGAAGTCTTCTCTGTGTGTCTTTCTCTATCTGAGGGTTGGAACTTGGCAGTCATTTTCATCCAATTCTCTCTATCTTTTGTCGCCCTTTTAAATTCGCATCACCAAAAGGATAGCGGTTTCGATTGCATATATAATCATCCATAAATTTATAGACCCCAACCCAGTGTTTAATCTAGGCCGTTTCCGGGGAAAAATTGCCCTTTCCCCCCGAAAATTTCAAATTCCCCCCGGAAATTTTGGAATACTACATGGACTAACAGCGGCCCCTAGCAGATTCCCCCCGGCTTTGTCAGTTTTCCCCCCGGCTCTTTCAGTTTCCCTCCGGAGTCCAGGAGTCTAGATTAAACACTGCCCCAACCCAATCAAATTCCTGGCTACGCCCCTCGTCTTGATAGAGACAAATGCCACAGCAGTGTGTGTGTATGTAATTGATACTTTCGTTCTTATCTGTAGAAAGAGTTACTTGATATTTCGATCGATCGTCTGTCAGTTCGTCGTCGTTCGTCCTCTGCTGATGTTCATAGCGGCTGTTCTCTGGACAAATGGTTCCTACGAACCGACCAACGTAAGTTCAGAGTCAGCGAACATGACCGATAACCAAAGTCAATCGTTGCAAGCATACGATCTATTCTATTACCATCCATCCATCATTGGCGCGGCCACGAATAGCACGGGATCAGGACTCACGTTCATATTAAAACTGCTTCCACTATATTGCCACTTCAATAGTTCACTCTAAGTTAGACTACTGCAACTCACTGTTTCACAATCGTCCAAAAACTTCCATATGTAGACTTCAATCGATTCAAAATGCCTTAGCTCATGCAGTAACCAAATCACCTAAATTCTGCCACATTACGCCATTACTCAAGTCTCTCCACTGGCTGAAAATAGCAGAATGCATTAAATATAAAATAATATCGATGACTTATAACTCACTTCATACATCAAAACCAGTCTATACCTACGAAATCTGATAATCTCACAACATCCTCGATCTACGCGATCTTCCTCTCATGTAACTCTCCTTCGTCCCATGAATCAATCATCTCTCAAAATTTGCAATTGTGCCTTTTCATTTGCTGCCTCAGAACTTTGAAACTCAATTCCAGCATCCCTCCGCTGTCTACACCATGGTCAAATAACAAATTCTGAGTCACAATTTTCTTCACTTTTTGCAGTATCTCCTCCAGTTTTTCTTTCTAAACTGTATCTTAAAATAGCATTTCTCTTCAAAGGAATGGAAAAAAGCATTTCCTCAATAACTGTAACTTCCCAACCACTGGCTCTTTGGATTAAATGACCGAAACACTTGTTTGCATGAATGACCCCCATCTTTGGCTTTTTTCCTTTCTGACTTTTTGTCTAAAACAGAGATCGGTCCTTGTCCTTGATCCTTGTCCTGGAGGTCAGTCCTTGTGGTCCTTGTGCTTGAGGGTAAGTCCTGGTCCTTGTCCTCGTCCTTTGGTCCTTATCCTCGTCCTTGGGGGTCGGTCCTTGTCCTTATAGCTACTTCATTCTTCTGAGATTAAGCACCTGGGAATAACTGTAACTTCCCAACCACTGGTTCTTTGGATTAAATGACCTTGCATGAATGACCCCCACCTTTGGCTATAGCTACTTCATATTAAGATTAAGCACCTAGGAATAATTAAGGAGCTACTGTGGTGCTGCTTTTGAAAGCACCATAGAAATTAACGAGATTTTACTTACTTGCTCTTTAGGACGCAATTAACGAGAAAAACGATAAGCTTTGCATATAACAGAATCCCACGACCGACCCAAACCCGAATAGGGGTCCTTGCCCCACCCCTTCCTCCAGCCCCTCATGGATGGCTGCGCTAATGTAATTTGCTCAGCTAAACAGCTAATTTGCATAGGTCCCTATACAGAGCGTTTAGACGAGCGTCGTTGTTAGTTTTCTCCGAACAGCGGTCTCCTCTACATCACCGTCTTCAATCTGTCGTCGACCATCGCCGGCGTCTGGGCCCTGATGATACTCCGTGGGATCTTCCACGGCCACCTGGAAAGACGATTCCGTTTGACCCTGAAGATCTCTTCCGTTCAGCTCTGTCTGATCGTCAGCATCGCAATTGAACTTCTGCTCGGCGCTTTAGCAGCGAACGGAGTCATCGCGTGCTCCGAGTATTTCACGGCCAAAGATCGGACGGAAGGTAGGAAGAGGCTGCTGATGAGGCAAATGCGCTGTATAGAACTCAGTCTAAACACTTAGCCATGTTTCAATCTATTTCCTAATTTAATTTCACTATATTTCTAAATGGTAAATTTCAAACCTAATTTCAGGTTGGAGTTTCGGGGAATCATTAGACCCGACTATTGTGGTTCTTACACACGACAGACTCTACGTAGCCACTTTAAACCTTAATGCTGTTGTTGTCTCTGGGCATGCGGCACTTAATACGTCCAAACACAGTTAGAAGATCGTCGGACGAAATCAGTGAAACGAAAAGGAAAACCGTCGAGAAGAGTCTCTGAGAATCGATTCTCACAGAGGCAATAATTAATAATTACAAATGGGAAACCTTTAGCGACCTTCACTTGATGATGTTTTAGCCATATTTCATTCGTTGGCCATCGTCCTCGTAACTGTCTTTGGCGCAGTCGCTCGATTTGCCTACGTTAGACAATCCTTCGACCAGCGACAGTCCGAAGACGACGAAACAGAGAACGAGGACTTGGACGAGGAGCCCTCCGGGGATCTCATCAGCGGCGGCGGCGGCGGC